>CM052267.1:3462463-3486374 GCA_028455795.1 Lasioglossum marginatum | reverse complement strand
CTTTCTTATATCTTACCCTTTCTTTGTATAAAAATCCTAAAAAGTGGTTTCGCAGCGAGCAACCCTCTTGCGAGATTGTTATTATTGTTAATAGGTAATAGATCACCGTCAGTAGGATCTATATACCGGATCTGTATACTCAGATCTGGGCCTACATCGTGTCTTTCAGCCAATAATTTCCTGAAGTCCTCATAAGTAATAGGTTCATTACGATTGATTGAAAATCGTATGATATCAGCATCGAACTATAAAGGGAAACGTAAGTAACAATATTAAAGACAAAAAAAATACTAATATTTTGAATGATCGTTTGAACGAGAACTGTTGTTTGATCCTCGTTTCACGATAAAATCGTAACGCGAATATATCGAAGCGATTACAAAGTAGCTTACTTTGCTTTTCACTGCGACAATGCTGCTGTCAACTTGATGATGAATTTTGCTTCTAGACATGATTTCGACACAACGTGATCTAGATAAAAAAAAATAAGGTCATAGGAAGTTTGGACCAGGGGGTGTAATGGTGTAAGCTGAAATGGGATAAATTCAATCAGTATGTTTCGGCCCTGGGACTGGGACTGCGGCGGCGTTGATGTCGTTCTCCATCACGTGATGGGGGCGCATTGGTGCTCATGCACCGAGCGTAGGAAGTTAGGAAAACGCCCGCGAACCACCCGACGACATTTTTCGTTACACTCCGTTGTTCAAAGTTGTTTCTGCAAGTTTTCCACGAGCAGAGCGCTTCAGCGCTCCACGGGCACCCGAACCTACATAAATTCCCAAATCCCACCAAATTGCGACGCAATTATTATTATCAGTACAGACAGAGACAGAGTATCTGGCAAAGTGGTGGCAGAAAAGACCCCGAAGCGTGAAAAATACTTATTGTGAAAAGATACATTTGTTTGATCACGGTTTTGTCGTTCCTTACAATTCTTTATGCAACAAGTTTGTACCATTTTTCCAAATGTTTACGAAATAATACATAAATATATTGTATAGCTTGCTTTTATATCGCTATCCATCATTTTGAATTATCGTGTGACGCGACTTGTGGGCACCAGATACTCCGTTATCTTGGAACACTGCGTACTATGCATATACTATACCTACAGGGTGTCCCAAAACGATAACGACAGCCGGAAATGGGAGGTTCCTTGGGTCATTTGAAGCGACATTTTCCAAAGCAAAAATGGCGGCTTTGTTTAGGAGTTATTAACGAAAAACACGGACCAATCAGAGCGTCCGCTGGCACATTCCGCGCGGCGAGCCGGCAGGCGAGCGTTGGCTTCTAGCTCGTGGGCGTCTAGCTCGCGCTCTGATTGGTCCGTGTTTTTCGTTAATAACTCCTAAACAAAGCCGCGGACGCCATTTTTGCTTTGGAAAATGTCGCTTCAAATGACCCAAGGAACCTCCCATTTCCGGCTGTCGCTATCGTTTTGGGACACCCTGTATACATGTCGGATCTACAGGGTGTTTCGTCTAAAACAGGCCACCTAAATATCTCCTCTGTCTCTGATAATACAAAAAATGTTTCTAAATGGTAATCTAAATGGTTTCAAAAGACGAATCAGATGGAAGAATCGTTTTTTATATCACGATGGGTATCCAGTACACTTTTCCCGTATTGCAACACGTGTTCTCAACGAAAAATTTTAGAGTTCACGGTCATTTCAAGGTCGTGCTATTAAACATGGATGAATACACAATAATGTTTGCTATAACATACAACAACAAAAAATGTATGTATATATGTAAAAAAACACGAGTGACCTTGAAAAAACGATTAAAAAATTACAATTCATAAAAAACGATTCTTCCATCTGATTCGTCTTTTGAAACCATTTAGATTACGTTAGAAACATTTTTTGTATTATCAGAGATAGAGGAGATATTTAGGTGGCCTGTTTTAGACGAAACACCCTGTATATACAGTATACAGTCAGTCACATAAGTATTCGTACGCTCTAAACAGAATAACTTTTTTATAATTGTATCAAACGACATGATGTTTTGTAAGCAATTAGAAGCATTGATTTACTAAATGATGTGCAGAAAAGATTTTCCAAAAATTACAATTTACAAGATTGCATGCAAAACTAAAGAAAGGCATTTTTTAAAACTTTTTTATTAAAATATATATATATATTTTGTAAATCTATAGTATATATATACACACATGCTGAAAATTTCATCGAAATCGATTGACATACTGACACGAGCTACAAGCGGTTAGAAATGGTAAAAATCGTGGTTTTTCACGACTTTTTCGTACATCTTTCGACGTGTCTCGTTTTTTCCTGCGTCAACCGCATTTGAATACGAATTTCTGGGCTCTGGAATTCACGAAAGATCTACTTGTGAACGTATGCGCACTAGAAATTGGTTATCGAAAAACGTTGGACATCCGCCTCTATAAGAATGATCTATGGTACAACGTACAACTGTTACAAATAAGATTTTCTAGCATCACAGAGTTAGGATCCTCTGTGATCACTTGAAAGGCAAGAGTGGAAAGGATACGACTATACGTGACGTTGACAAGCTTTTTGTCCACGACCAGCTTCACGGTGTAAGAAATCAATCTTGCCAGGCCGACGAAGTTGTAAAAATTAAAGACGTTCTTTGTCTAGGTAAAGCGACGATAATGTTTTCATTCATTATTATGGACTGTTATTATTTTCCTAATTTTACGCTTCTATAATGCTTGATGTAACAAGTATAAACATTCGTATATAGCAATATATATATTTTTAAAAGAGAAACTATATTTTGTTATTGTCATACGTGTCGTGCGGATAGCGACCGTGTTTATCGATCATTCATGTTGTTGCCATGTTTTCAATTTTGTGCGAGTAACAAATCGTAGAGTACCACGTGATTGTCGTTTACAAATGACCGTTATGACGAGTTATTACGAAAATACGTACAATGAATGATGCATGATACGTAAGAGTATTTCTTCCGACAAATATATTGGAATGTACATTTTATTTTATGTCGAACGATTACTGATCGATTTTCGACAATTTACTGGTCAAATATGGCGTTCTGAGTTAGGTTATAAATACGAAGAATTTTCAACGGTTCTTTTTATGAATTCATTAGTTTAGACACGTCGGTTATAAATTATGTTGAATGTACGAATGTAAGTTTCATTATATTGATAATAAGTAAATTACAACCTTGATTTGCATTTGTTATGGAAGTTGACAGACGTAAAAATATATTATTTTTTATACACTGATAGAGAGTAAATAAACATTTTATTTTCCAGTTAAATAGTGCACTATAAATGTAAGCATGGGTGAATATGAAACATTTAAATACAAATCTATTATTATGACATGAGTATAAAAATATGAGAAGTAGCTCTAAGGAAGAAGACACTCGTGTAAAGAAGAAATATGTCTTTTTTTCTGATCCAGATGTTATTATTCAACGCGCTAACGCATCTGCAACAGTAAGTAAAATTAGATCATATTTTTATTTTCTGTTTAAGATATACTGATATATTTCTCTACTACTTGAATGATTATAAAACATAAAATACATAATTTCAGACAGCTCAAGATAAACAAGATCTTGAACTTCAACAACAGCAAATATCCAAAGAGCAACCGTCATATTTGCCAGCTCAATTTGACTTAAAGGGTTTAGAAAATTTATTGTCGTATCATCCTGTACAACCTTACCCATTTACGTTTATAAGTGCTGTAAAACGGAAACTTGCTTTAGAGAACAACACCAAGATTAACAAACGGGTGTATAATTCGAATGATAAAAATGCAGCCGAACCAGCCATAACAGTATTAAAGTCTAATAGTATACAAAATTTACATGAAATTGTACAAAAAATGGATTTCATACGACCATTAAAAGTTCCCGATTTGAAAATTTCTGCCAAGAAATTGGATTTTGCTACTAGAGAAAATTGTGTATCAAAAGAATTAATGTCATCTAAATTTGAAGCACCCTCCAAAGAGCTTATTCATGAAAGAACAGATAAGCCAACGAAAAGTTTTGAACGTGTTCAAAGAAAATTGGATTTTTCAACATCAGATGTTTCTTCTATAATTGCTAGCGAAATAGAGCCACTGAAGGTACCAAACAGTTCTATATCTTCAAGTTTATCGAAGAAGAAAGAATACATTCGAGAAAATTCTAGAGAAAAAGAAAACAGATCAAAACGAATTAGGAAAGACGATTGTTTGTTCGTAAAGCAGGATGAAACGGGGCAGGAATTTTTTAAAAGATCCCGAAGCCCAAGACACATCTCTGGGAAAGATTCTTCTGATAATATCAGCGACTCTGCATCTATTACAAAATTGAAAAATGACAGATTACCACTGCATATGCCAAGAGAAAGTGATTTTGGTTCAGCAAAACCAAAAACGAAGAATTTTGCAACATCCACTGCTAAAAAAGACAGCGACAAAAGGCACAAATCTCTTAGCACACGATCTCTAAGATCCAGAGATTCTTCTTTAGAATCGAAGAATAGAACTTGCAGTAATGAATCGCTTTCTGAACGTTCTGCAAAAATCGCAGACAAAATCACAGTTAGAGAATCCAGAAATATCTATGAAAATTTTGATTACAGATACAAAGATGATTTACATACGTTAAAACAAGCGGATGACCAGAAATACATTTTTTCATCAGAGAACAGGCAAATAAAACAACATAAAGTAACGTGTCAAACTCAAGGAAAACCAGGAAATGTACTTTTTAAAGATCAGTTGAAGAGGGCAACCGAGAAAGTAAAACCTTCTACAAGTAAAATAGATAACAAACTCTATGCTATAAACTCCAAGGAATTTGAAGATGTAGAAAGTGTAACAGATTCCAATACGAGTCTGAGAACACGAAGTCCATGTACAACTTCTATGCAACAAATAAAAATCAAAGATTCGGAAAAAATTGCACAGAATATTAAATCAAATAAAACTATCGAAGACTCAAAATACGCAGACGTTTCCTTACAGTGTACTAATCCAAATACAGAGAAAGAAGAAGAATCATTCGCGCAAAGTATTGCCACTACGAATAAACAAACAAGTAATAGTAGCGAATCGAATTTAAATGATAGCGTTTTGTCGGACGCTTTGCTAGATCCAAGAAGAATTTCTTTCAGAGATGAAAACCGTTCGCAACAAGAAGAATTTTGTGATTTAGTAACGCCGGATATGAATCTTGTACCTAGATCTAAACGAAAAAGACAACTTATACAGAATAGCAATCTAGACAATGATTCCAAGTGTTTGAAGCATAATGTAATTAAATCAGAAACGGAGCAAGACGGCATTCCATTGGTAAGGATTTACATGTAACAACATTAACTTATTTTGTAGATATACTGTAACCCTTTTTTTTACAATTTTAGTTACATCCTACTGCTTTGCATATGCAGTTTCAAGCCGAGTTGCATCTTCTTGATTCTTTCAATGAATCATTACGACAAGTTATGGATGTTGAAAAATGTTTATATAATGTTAAACAGGATCACGAAAAACAAGTGTTGTTGCAGCATAATCAGCCATGCGAACAATCAAAATCACATTTCTTTAAGGCAACAGGTGAAAGAAATATCGATGACACGGAGCATTCTACGGAAATTAGCAAGTCGCATAAACATGTTGCAACTGATAAAAGTACGAGATTTAAATATTATTGTGAAATTACCAATTACTTACTACTTAAACAATATTTTAAATAGAACTTATTTTGCTTCGAGGAGGACACGTTAAATAAGTTCTGTTTGGAACATTTTTGAAAAATAATGAATAGTTCTGAATTAATGGAATTATTCCAAATGTCAGATTAACATTGAAATATTATTTCGAATTTCAGAGCATTGTACAACAACTCAGACTATGACAAATTATTTTGATAGTCAGAGTAAAATAAATAAGCCAGCAGTGAAAGCAGTGGAGGTTCAAACACAGACCGTGAATGATATGGCGACGCAAACTGATATACGTCCATCTCGTCGAAATGTACAAAGTAGATGTTCGGAGATATGTGGCATTCCATATGAAAGAGGATTTCCTGGAGATAGCGAAGTTCCACAACTTTCGTTAGATTCAGCAGAACAGTTTGAAGACTTAGATCAAATAGAAGAAATATCATTGCCTAGCAAGTTAAGAACAATGTCAGAGATAAGTTTACATGAAACTACATCGTCCATACGAACAGAGACTGGTACAGAGATTAGTATTTCAACTAGAGACATAACTTGTTCGTTTAATAAATATTTAGATTTAGAGGCAAGTATAACAAAGTACTGTGCAGAGCACGAAAGAATTGTAGCGGGAAGGGAACGGGGCAAGAAGTCTGACCACTCAGATTGCTTTTCCATTCCTCTTGCCCCGTTTCCTTCCCGCTACAATTCTTTCGTGCTCCGCACAGTAATTGATATTTCTGTGTAGATAAAGAATTGATCAGATAATTTAGTATATTATGCGTTTACAGATCGCACAGTTAATAAAAGATGAGAAACAGAGATACGATAAAATTGAGTTGCTGTTCAAGTCCCGTGAAAAGACTTTAAATGATCGGACAAAAAAATTGGTGAAACTAGAGGAGCAGAAGCGTGCATTAAGAGATACTGGTCAAGATAGCCGTGTCAGTTCCGTGAAAAAGAAACAAAGAGCTTTACTTTTAAAATTGCAACAGGAAAAAGACGAAATGAATAGGTACATGACTAACATAAGTTTATGCTTTGATGACCATCTGGGATAACTATGTATCTTTTTTCCAGATTGAAAGAACTTCACAAAATTGCAAGTCAAGAACGTAAACTTATGTTACAGAAGCAAAGAAATATGTTCAATCCTCAAATGTCCACGAAGAATATTTTAACGAAATTGAAAAGAAGCGCTGATAGTCAGTCTCCGAGAAGATTATCTGGTCCAATGAAAGGTTACGATATACGAAGCAATAGTTCCATGAGTTCTTTAGTTGATTCCGACAAGTCTCAACACGATCGATCTCAGACCGATGCGCGCTTACAATTGTCAGAGAGCGAATTACACTTCTCTAAACTTGATCTACCAAAGAGTAATAAGTTCACACATTTTACCGAAGAATCAAATGCTTCGTTTTTAAGATTTGATAAACCTAATGAGGTTACTCAGGACAGTATGTCTCAAGAAAAGTGTCCTTATAAACAACCTAAAGATGGGAACAAGGCAAAATATGAAATAAAGTCGAGAAAATTTGAAGAAAAGATGCCTAGAGCAGATGTTATAAGATTGAAATTATATCAGCACTCTATTGACCCGAAATTGGTGAGAGGTCATTCGATGAACACATCTGGGAAATATCTTTTCGAGACGGCAAAATCTCCTGACGTTTCAGAGTTGTTGCAAAAGAGTTTAAATAATTCTATTTCTGAGCATGCAAAGTCGGAGTCTGACACTCTCGTAGAGGAGTTATCGAAAAAATCAAAGCTTTCCCAAGTGACGGATAATCATTTTCAAAGTTTGCCTTCCCCGAGAGAAAGAGAGTCTTTGTCAAAAGTTACTAGCATAAATAGCGAAATTGTTCCAGAAGAAATAAGTTCTGTCGGCCAAGATACGATATCGAAGATATCAAAATCATCCCAAATTTCGGAAGATCTTTTGCAATCACATTCGAAAAGTTCTAAAAGAAGTAATAAGTCCATTCCAACCGATATATCTAAAAAGTCTCAATACAGTTCCGAATCGAAATCGAACGTAAAACGTAGAAGCTCAAAATGTCAAAAAAACAAGTCGTCGTCTAGTATTCTTACAGAAAATATATTGCGTTCTAAATCCAGTTCTCAAGTATCGGAAGAATTTAATAAATATCACAATAAGAGGACGAAAGTGGAGAAAGATTCCATTCAATCTGATGAAAATGCAATTCTGGATTGTATAGATCACGACGAAAGTTTGAGTTGTCAACAAATTAAACATTCCAAACTTACGAAAGATAAGAATTCGAAATTAGCGAACGATAGAATAGATGATTACGAAAGTAAGGAGAATATATCATGCCAGAAAATATTTGACAAAAGTGCGGAAGCCTATGAAAATTCTTTCGATAGTGAAGATAAGAGCACACATCATTTGGAGAACCCTGTGAGATCTCAAATCAGTAATTTCACTGTTTCTCACCATGGTGGTGGAGAAAGTGAGAAAAATTATTCCAAATCTGTGGTTATTAGATCGCAAGATCACAATATGAAAACCTCGAGGAAACTCGAGCAGTAAGTACAGAAATACTCAGAATACTCATTTACAATCTATCTAAATTATTCATGTTGTAAATTTACCGATTCGAAGTTAATATTAATAACACTACGAATTACTACACGCGCGTGCAAAAAGTCTAATAATAAACTGTGTATTCATGAAGTGAAGCATTGTAAAAATAGACTCTGCACCGGCGATCTGCATTCCGGCGTTATTGCGGTATTTCACAGTAGCGAAGACTATTCGGTTGCATTGCCACGATTTAAGCGAGTTTTTCGAACAATTTCAAATCGTTGCGATCATTACCCTCATTTGTTTATAATCTTTCAGTTACTATGGACAGCGGATTTCTATTATCAGATACAATTACGTTTTTTAGAATCTTGAACGCACGTGAAGCCGCGCTTACGTCACGGAAGAACTGTGTGGAAGAATGGATGGCATGGCATGCGAAATTAAGGACCGAAGAAGAGCGTGTTGCACGAATGGAACAAGCTGCCCTCAAACTTGTAACTGCAACGTCCAATGTTTTTTCTCAGCAAGGTACTTTTGATGTTTGTCTACTCAAACCCAGGGTTTGAATATGTGAATTACGTTTTCTCTATAACAGCAATTCAATTCAAGCAAATTTAATATTATAATATAATATTTTTGATTTTGATAATTGTTAGAAAGAAGTGTTTGTACTTTTATGGACACGACTGTTTCATCTGACACGAGTGACATAGAAGGAAGAATAGAATTACTTACTGAAAAATTAGCGGAACGACGAGTGGAAATGTCACGTTTAAAAAGGGAAGCCAGGAAACAGACAAAGCAAAAGCTGAGAGCTTTAGAAGCCAATTTATTAAATCAGATTAAGGTCAGTGATACTAATATATATCTTTAAAAGTATTATATTTTTGAGATGTTATGTTTCAAAGATAGTCATTTTCTTTCCCACACATATAGAAATATGATACGACCATTCACGAGATGCGTAAAAAGCTGGAATCGAAAAAGGGAACAAGCAAGGACAGTGATAATAAATTAGCAATAGAGTCGAAATCGTTAGCAGATTTCAAAGTACCTGAGATCCCTCTGAAGAGAATACAAGATATATTTAAAAATAGCGACTTGTTAAGGTCTAGATCAGAATCCGATTTGTTGTATACGAAAAAACCAACGACGGAACAAGTAAAAAATGTTAATCTATCGAGGAATGAGAGCATTGAAATCGAATATAATAAAAATAATTCGGAAAATGTGGCCGCGTCCTTTAGGAGCGTGAGATCCTCGGAACAATTGAGCTCGGCAAAAATAAATACTGTTCATCGTAGTGTTCAATCTGTGCTCGACGAAAGCATATCGGAACACATTGAATCTGATAAGATTGGTTCGGCATCCTCGGTTACTTCCGATGATGTTTGTTCAGACCGAAATGCTTCTTACGAAAACAAAATGTATTTGGATGAGATACAAAGCAAACGAATTTCCCTAGAAGGGAAAAAGAGCAGTATTTCAGAAGATATTGGAACTGAAGTTAATACAATGAAGTCAGAAGAAGAGATAATGACACAATCGGACACAAGACTGTCTAAAGATGAAGTTACAAGTCAATCTGATTTGGAAGAGTATAAATCAGATTTTCAGACAATTTCTGAGCAGTCTCGAGCAAAAAGTATTTCTTCGCAATTCGGTACTGGTAAAGAACGTGCAAAATCTATTAGCAAGGACACTAAAAAAGAAACAGACAGTGAAAGTATTGTTGAAAAACTCGACTGTTCTCGAAGAATGGACTTCTCACGTTTAAATAATAAGAATTCGTACGAGGACATAAATTGTCTTGAAAATGAGCTGAAAATACTTTCAGAAATGATGTCGCGCTTTAGTAAAAGATCAACCGAGGATTCGAAGAATAACAAAGAAAACAGTACCTCGAATGATGTATCGGACGTGCTTTTGAAATCTGATAAAACCAGCGAAATTCAAGATGTAGAAACAGTAAAGAACGATGAAAGTAAGAGTGAGAAATTAAGTCGTTTAGAAACTAGCCCACACCATTTACAGTGCTTAACTAACTCTTTAAAATTGAATTCAGTAAGTACTTTAAATGACAACAAAAGTATCGTGGAAGTTGATAATGTAATGTCTGTGATAATGCCACAAAATCTTACGTCCCTTTCGAAGTCTCAACAAGAAATTGATTATAAAGCAAGGAGTAAAGAAATTTTAAATGAAATTGAGAAATCTATAATATCAGAGCACATTAAAGTCACCGATGACGATTCGAATCGTTCGAATACGTCGATTGAGAACAAGTTAAGTGTGTATGAAGCAAATGAAAAAATCTCATTCGCGTCCTCGGAGAAGCACAGCAGATCTTTAGCTGAAGATTATTTGAAAGCTGTACAGGCTAGCGAAAGTATAAGCACAGCAGAAAATGCTTCCGAAGCGACGTATTCTCACAGAGAAGATGCAAATACTGAAAAAGGATTTGGTGATTCCTATAATTCGAAAAGTCAACAGTTGTCGGAATTAAGTAAGAATTCCATATCTTCGAAATCTACGACGGCTTCAGAAAAATCTAGTTTGCTTATACGGGATAAATCATTGGATTTGTACACAGATATCGATCGTTGTTTGTCAGTACACGATGGTGTTACTACACAAAACCATTCAGAACGTAACACTGACGTGACTCCAGGAATATTTTCGCAGGACATTGTAAAACAATCAACCGTTACAGAATCTGCTACTAGATTATTGAAAAAACCAACTTCTCCGCAATTTGTAAGCACGGCTGAGAAGACTGAAATAATTGAGGAGGTAATAAATTACACGAAGGACGGAGAGCTAAGTATAAGTAGCGCATGTTCAATTTCGAAACCAGATCGTTCTGAATTAATGACGGATAAGCGCAAAAATGAGAATAATTTGCTAGGAATAGGTGGAGATATAGAATTTAAAGAAACCTCTTTAAAATCTGTTAGAACAGCCAAGCAAGATATATCCGACAATGGCATCAGTTTTATTAACAAAGAAGTTAGCGAAGATGAAAATCAAATAAAGGCGTTGTCCATGGAAAAAACTTCTATTGACAAACATAATTGGACAATATCTGATTCATTTGATATTCAACAGGATGTTGTTAATTCTGAATGGGAAAAATCTCAAAGTCTGAACAAACAATCGTTTAACGATGATTCGAATGAATTAATTAACACAAAAGATTCATCTCAATCAAACGATAACATTGGAAGCCAAGATCTTGAAGGGAAAATAGAGAGTGACGACGAAAATGTATCCGTCTTCCTTCCGAAAGGTGAATCTACAAATATTGATATGTATGGGATAAAATTCGATGAAACGATACCAGATTTTCATATTCATAAGACCAATAATGGAATTGATGATACGTTCTTTATGGATACAGATCAAAATCAAGAAGAGACCATTCACACTATAGAAACCGACGATTTCCAGAAAGCTATTCATGATTCCGTGACTAAAATATTGGATAAAGTCGAGAAAAGTATAGATAATAATTTAATAAAAGAGAAAGTCGAAAATCATCCCTATATTAGTGATAGTAAAAGTGAAATAAAAGGAATTGCAACCGAGGAATTTAAATTTGTTTCGCATATTCCTGAATTAGAAAACAAGCTGATAAGAGATGCTAAAGAACAACTTTGTATTACTGAAGAAACGTTGGATATCGATAATGATAATGCGGAGGAAGATAAAGTAACTTCATTTAACGATCACAATGAATTTGTTGCTGATTGTAATTTACATGGAGAAAATAAACACGATGAAGATGGACAGCATATCGACAGCAGAGCTGAGGAGGTTATAATAACAGAACTAGAGCCTGGAAGCACAGAAGATGACACTTTATCTGATCTAGAGGTTGATGCTAAAATAGAATTTGTCGAGGAAGAAGATTTAGAAGCAAGCAAATGCGAGGATAAAGTCGAAATACACGAAGTACACGAAGAAAAATTATTGGATCCAACAGTGGAACCAGAAAGTTCTGATGGTGAGCAGCTTGATAATTTGATAGAAGTAACGGAGAGTAGACTGGCCACTATAGAGAAACAAGCTTCTGTTTCCGAAATAGAAAAAGCACGGCACGAAGTAACGGAAACGCAAATCAATGAACCATCCGAATGTAAAATAGATAGTGAAAAGAATGAAGATGGTTTTGAAGCTGTATGTAATCTTAAAGTAGTAGATAATTCTGAAGCGAACGTGTCCAATGTGCCTGTAGAGTTAATAAATAAAGCATTCAATATTCTGAAGGATCCAGAATATGAAGATATTTCCGAGGAAAGCCTTGAAGTATCTGAAATCTTTGACAAAAGTGAATGTCAAAAATCTGCTACTGTACAAAAGCCATTTCCTATACCGGAACGATATGAGGCGGTACAAAAGTCGGATGAAGTGTTACGAATACTCGATGAGATCACGAAAAAGTCGTCTCCCATTTCTGATCACAATGAAGAACAGTTTCAGGGTTGCGAACAGGTCTCGGAAAGTAATAGGAAACAAAAAGCCAACATTTCTGGGAATGATGCTGCTTTACCTTCAAAAACGAATCATCAAACCGATGAAGATATTGATAAGAAGAATGGGCAATTATTTGGAAATGATTTGGAGAGCCCGACTTTCTTCACAATAGCAACGGAAGATGCATCCTCTGAATCAAGCGAAGACAAGGATACTCCTAAGGGTGTTTCAGAGATCGACATGGATTCTCCTAGAGATTCAAATGATTCGGCATTGTTTATCGACGTATTAAATGACGATTTACTGAATAATGTTGGTGTCAAAAGTGAAAATGGCAATTCCAAGAATACATATCATGCTACACCTATTGTTGCTACGTCTGAGAAGGATATAGAAGTTATGATTGACAAATTAAAAGGTATTTAACTCCTACAAAATACATTTTCTACTTTATTATTAAATTTGGACAGCATACAGTCTGGATACAGTTCACTTCTGAGTTTAACTCACGTGAACTTTTCTTCATTTAGTCATTAGGGACTTGTTTGTATGTATGTTGTAAATATTTTTCCAATTTTTCATCTGTAATGTGTACGTGTAAGTTTACGATCACGAAATCATATGGTTTTTAAAAATAATGTTATTTGAATTTGTTACAAAATGAATATTTGAAACCATCAATTTCATAAAGAAATTTTATTTTATTCGATGTTATTCATGTTTTTTGGAACGATAATTATGCTATATGTATCTATTATATATTTCGAATATTACAGAGACATGTTCTAATTTTATAATGGCTGTGTAATTTTGCGCAAAACATTGCCTCGTACAGCCAAGTGTTGTTTATTTTCAGAAAAGCAAAATCGAGATAATAATTACTTAAAGGTAATACAACACGAAACTTTGAATAAAATGAACATTGACTTGTTTTCCTGTACAAATCAGTGTCGCATGTGTGCTTGACCTTTGATTATTAATGTCTGTACGCACAAGGAAAGCCTGTAAATATTGTGCAACGCAACACATGTGTAAAATACTTTTACCTTTTATTTCCTTCAAGTTTTTGAGAAATGAAATTTTTGCATTATGTACAAATGTGACTTGGAATGTTCAATTTCATCACAGCTTCATAATATTTTATCAATGCATTAAAAAACTCTAAAAAGATATACATATATTTTTAAAATTTTATTTTAATTCTCAAAGCACTTAATCAAATTAATATGTGAATTCATAGTGTAATGTAAAGATTCGTGTTGCTTTCCCTGGACAATTTATTGACAGAGTTCTCTTTAGATTCATACTATAATATATTTTCATTTTATACAGCATCCCTGGAGCAACCAGGTCTGGAAGTTGCAGAATTGGAAGCAAAACTACTTCGCATTGAACAGCTTCAAATTGAATTAGAAGTAAAAACTGATCTTTTTATTATATTACTATAATTCTTCATACAAAACTGTTATTTCATATCTGTGTTCTACTTCAGATTAAAAAATTGGAGGCCGAGGAAGTATCTTACTATGTTAGAGAAATACCTAACAAACCACCCCCACCGTATACTCCACCTGGCGGCACAAGAATTTCTGCATCGCTTGGCTCACCTTCTCCACCTCCGGCTGTGATTCCCTCAAATATAGAAGAACTTACAGCGTTTACTGAGAAAGCAACAGCATTGATATTCAGAGCGAAGGAAGCAGGGGACGATATTATGAGTTTGGAGGCCCCTCCGGAGATCTACGAGTTAACCAAAGAAAACGATGAGACTGTGAAGAAGGACAGAAGAATTTATAATACATTCCTCTTCGATCTGTGCAAAGAAACGATCGCTGAGGTTTACCAAGCCGAATACGAGAAGCCGGGTCCCAGTTGGACGAAGCCAAATGTAAAAACGAAGCCTACCATGAAAATCCCGAAAAATATAGACGAACTCAACGAGTACGTCAACAAAGAGGTAGCTACTTTATTTGGTTTCAAGACGAAACTGCAAAGAGAGAACATGGTCATGCGTTGGAGTAGAAAACGAAGAGACAGGGTTGACGAATTATTGGCTAGAGAAGCTCAAGCCGAGGAAGACGAATGGACCAAATTCCATCACGATGAACTCGCTGTAAAAAATGATCTTACAGTAGCCATACTCGATACCCTGATAATGGAAACTGTGAATATAGTGAAAGTGGCTTATGCGAAAAAAAGAAAAGTAATGATCTAGTTTGTTCTTTTCGTTGCGATAATCGTCGCTATGATACTGATACATAAATCATATTATATCTCAAAATAATTGGAAATGGCATACTTTCGTTCGAAAATTTTACAAGCTGGCCTCAACTGCCATACTTTACCAAACGGTGGTTCTTACCTACTTTTGTCTTGTTCATGATTCATAGGCTGGTTCCTATTTATTTCACTGGCAAATCGTTTGTGTGAGGACAATATAAATGATCACTTAATTTTAATTGAATTCAAGAGGTGTACGAGGTCCATTTTTTAAAGTATAGGATTGTGGATGATATTTATAATCGGTAGCCCGACGATACATGTAGATAATTCAATAATCAAATGCCCTAATTGTATATGTAATACGTTTTAAGATTAAGATTATTATTATTACTAAGGTACACAGTATAAGGACATTACGAGTTATATTTGCATATAGATAAATGGTAAAGTAGCATACTTAATGTAAGAATCCCGTTGGATGTTTTCTTGAAAGAGAAATGTAATTATTGGTCTGATAATTACAAGCATTTTGTTCGAATAATGTACAAAATACTATTATTTGCACAAACAGTTCTTAGATGCTTGAAACTACTATATGTACATTTTTATTTAAAAATACAAATATTATTTATTTAAAAGAAAAAATAGTTCTGATTATTTGGCGTATTTTTACTTTTGCAATTAGCGGTATACCAATCAAGTCTGATCACTTCAGAAGCACTTGCTGTAGTCATTAATAAAACAGTCTGAATTTAGTTGATTTTACATTAAATTAATTATTACTGCTTCAATAAGTAAAAGGAACAAATTTCTTTACTGCACACATATTAATACAAAACTAAATCCAAATAATAACTTTAAGGATTTTGTAATAAAGAAAAACACGATGTTATTCGAACAAATTGCTCTGTGGATTATGGTGTATAATAGTTACGTTTTTGAAGTCGTCGGCTGTGGAACGTAATTAGTATGTTTTTATTATAGCAATAGATCTTGACCCATTTAAGATCGCTTCCCATGTAATTTTCGCCCCTTTAACACTAAACCTAGCGAGCCTTGAAAGTATCTGGTACATGTTCCCTTACAAAAATGACAAGATTGATTTTATTTAGACTTTGTGCGGTCCCTATTGTAATACGTGCTCTACTAAAGATATCTGTACAACCATTCAAATCATTTTTATTATCTCAATAATTGTAAAATAAAAAATTTGCAACCGGTCATCTTGACCGGTGGTGGTAGGTTTAGTGTTAATGTCGCAAGAACGTCATACATGATTGGAAGGAGGTAGCTACCGAGTAGTGTTGAATGGTCAAAATCTGTTACTCAACTACAGACCTTGTCGAACTTCACACGTTTATGCTCAACTATTTTTAACGAGATTAACAAAATTTTAAACAAAAGACTGATAACTTAGGGCCATTTCGATCTAAATCACAAACATTTTAAAGGAAGATGTATGTACGCGGTGGCCGGCAGGTGAAAGTCGGTTTCGAAATTGGTGTTGAAACAGCTCTCGGATGTTGCAACAGAGTTACTTCGGATTTAAAATATAACCTCTTTATCATTATAAGGATTAATACATGGATATATAAAAGCATACTTGTGTTATCAATCGATACGCGCTAAGAAACTGATAATCAGTTATTGTATATTTGAATTTGTTTCGGTTGGGAATCTATTGACACCAGTTCTGATTGAACTTTAAGTTTATGGTTGTGATGTCGAGCTAAGTGGGCTAAACAACATGTTGATTGTATGAATAAGTGCAAAAGTAACAAAATGAATATGTCTTTAGCTTTAACCCTTTGCGAGCAACGGGTTATCAAAATTAAACCGTCCAAGAAATCAGGACGTAGTATTAGAAATACACTCGTTGAACCGATGACAAATTGTTGTTTCGTCAATTGTTATTGTTCGCGTCATTTTTGCCGGACGCACGTATGATTTCATACACGAGTTTATTGTCTGCAAAGGGTTGAATATATATGAATATATATGATCGAGCCTTTTTCAGGCTGGACCTACACCGATTTTTTGCCGCGTGGCAAAAAGATTTTTTATACAGGTAGCTTTGTATCTGTGTATTCGAAGAAAGAGGCACGAGAAAGAAAATAGTGCTGCGCTGCAGTCTTCTTCTTTTCAATGCGCAAACACGAACTGTGTTTATAAACATCTTCGCTGTCCGACAAAAACCGTAGTATAGTCGCTAGCTTTAGATTTTGAAGTGTGTATAGTGAGTATTCGTTTTACTCTACGTATGACCTCCGAATTTTTGTGTGATTTAAGAATGTACATACGACTTCGCTCAAACTTTAGTGCGCATACGCTATATCTTTATTACAAACAGTTTAGCTGATTTAAAGAAATGATAAACCATAATGATTTAAGTCTGTCCGTATGTTGCGAAAGGAACAAGTTTTATTTTGTACTTTACATTGTTGTTCGAATCCCCTTTTTATTTTCGCGGTCAGCTCACAAGGCAGAGACTGATTGCATTTGTAGTTGTTATACGTAGGCATTGTTCACGTATGTAGAGTTGAATATGTACTTAACTAAGCTATATTTTATAATAAATTTTTTGAAAATTTTATAGTCTCGTTTTATGTAACACGACAAATTAATATAGTACATGTGGTACGTAGCATTTCATATTACAGTTATTCTTTTTTAAATAATTTTAGCTTTCATATATATTATATGGTGATACGCTCCATTTTTATATTTCATACTTTATAATCGAGTTAGACTTCCGGTCTAAAAATCCGGTTAGTACCGGAAATTGCAACTATCATCTTTCGATAGAGCGTACTTATAGTTACGAAAATGAGTTACTGAAATTCTTTTATTTATCAATAAAAATCACTCTCCACCATTTTAATAAGGGTGAACGAGTGGTCTAGGACCAGGATACCCTGTATATGATATAATGCAGTTATATAATTGTGGCGGATGCCGATAATGTAGAATCCTGTATTGTCAAGATGTCGATAACGTGAATCTCTTTTTAATACTCTTCGTTTTAATACTGACTAATTGTTTTGGACCCATTGTTAATGTCCATTCTTTTGTTTACCGTTTCCTATCAACGAATTGCCTTTGTAAAAACATATCCAAATTATTTGAGAACGTTCTCCACAGGATTTACGTCACTGTAGAGTATTATATATTTCTCCAAATAAAAAGACGTGTTATCTCTTTAAGTATTTATTTAAGTTTATTATATCAATAAATTTGTTGGTAAACAACCAAAACCAAAAACAAAACAAATATTAACGACCAAATATAAACAAATTAATCGATACAGAAATCTACATTATCTACAACCGCCACATCACCAATTGTTGCGCGCCCTCTATCGTAGAAATTGAAATTGTGGATTGACTAGCGAGTCACTAAAATCGTCGATAGATACCGCGGTTAGTTGCGGAAACAGATGGATTTGAATTTGGTCCGCAATCTCCCACCTAGCGGAAATTTGCTTACTGGGATCCACTGGGATCTTATTAAATATAAAATTTTATATTTATTTAATAGTAGTCCTAGACTAGTAGTACTAATTCATATGTATATAGAAATTTGTATCGTGAAGAATGCATATTTCATTTAACCTTATTTTATATATAATATTTGAATGGTTTCGTTTATGATGTTTTCTATGTTTAATAATACGTGTTTTTGTTTTCAAACCTTTCCTGAAACAACTAAAATATGTATTCTGTCTTATATTGTTTTACTGTAAATGCATCCTAAAAATACGTAGACATGTAACATAAACGATCGGAAATATAATTTATCATGCCTGAGAAAATGTGCTATTTCCTTCACTTCCTGCTGTCGCAATAGTAATACACATTGCCGTCACACGTGATTATTAGTGGTTGTGAATGAAGTACACTTTATACCCCTATATTATGTAATAAGCGAGCAAGGTCACGTGGCAAATGCGTGGATGTCAGCCAGGGCCACACTCTGTTAAATAGAAGATCATCTCTGGATGAGTTGTCCGAGTTGTCTCAGTGATTTATAAAGAGTACGTTGTGCGTGGTTGACCAAGGATTTTATAGGATTGAATTGATTCGCAAATTATCAGAAAATGACAGCGAAAAAAATTACGTCATTATCGAAAGCGGAGTTTAAAAATTTCATAGAATCTATCGATGTAATTTTATCCGATTGTGATGGTGAGTAATCAAATGTTTACAATACGAATCATGTAAATCATTTCTTTTGTGTTATGCTGTTTTTGTACTACGAGTTCAGTTGATAGAAAAAAATATCAATATTAAGAGAGCGTACGATTATGTGTATAACGTTATAAATAGTGTTTTAATCTCAGTAAACCTTAGGCGTACTATGGAGAGAAACCGAAGTAATAAAAAGATCACCTGAGACTGTGAATAAATTTAAACAGTTAAGTAAAAAGTTCTTTTATATAACAAACAACAATACGAAAACCAGGCCTGAATTTGTGGAGAAATGTAAAAATCTGAAATACGATGCAACAGTGGTAAATCAAATTTAATCTAACGTTTTTAATATAATTTTAGTGTTTTTTTTATCATTTACTACAATGATAATGTTTTAATGTAATTGTAGGAAGAAATAGTGTGCACTTCCTTCTTGGCTGCTGTATACCTTAAAGAAAAGAAATTTGATAAGAAGGTGTATATAGTCGGAAGCATGGGTATCGCCAAAGAACTAGAAGCCGTAGGAATAAAACATTGCGGCATCGGAGTGAGTATTCTAAAGAAGAATTGTGTTATTGTTTTACATTATTATGTTATGTTATGTTATCACAGCCTGATAGTATGGTTGGCGATGACGTAGAGATGGTCATAAACTTTAAGCCTGATCCGGAAGTGGGGGCAGTGGTTGTAGGATTCGATAAGCATTTTAGTTTCCCGAAGCTTATGAAAACTGCTACATATTTACAAAATCCAGATGTTCATTTCATAGGAACAAATTGCGATACGGAGAGACCTTCGCCAAATACTAACAGATTCCCAGGTTAAACAATTACTTTAATCAATTGAAATTAATCTTAGAAGTTTTTTTAAAGATGTGACTTCTTTCTAAAAAGTCATAACCAATTGTATTGTATCGTAGTGCAACGCGTAACACAATGTTTGTATTGTATAGGTACCGGTTGCTTTGTAAAAATAATAGAATCAGCGAGCGACAGAAATGCAGTGATGCTTGGGAAACCAGAACCCTTCTTGATCGATTACATAATTAAGAAATATAATTTGAATCCTCGAAGGACATTAATGATCGGTGACAAGTAAATGTTACATTTTATGTTCAAAATGTTTATGTTGATTGGGTATCTAACATACTGTAATTGTTATATTTCAGTCGCGATACTGATATTCTCCTTGGAAAACGTTGCGGATTTAAAACATTGCTGGTACTAACGGGGATTACAACGCAAAATGATGTTGACGCTATGAATACGGCCAGCGCAAATTCCAAAGATTTGATAGTTCCAGACTATTATGCTGATGAGTTAGGTGATGTGCTAAAAATGATCGATTCATCTTGATAATTCTGACGACTTCAGAAGCTATAGCATAATTTATCATTATTATATATCAACGAAAAATGTAATATACATAAAAATTTGGCTCATCTATGTTAATTCCTATTTTTTATCGAGACGATGTCGATCACAGTTTTGATCTAATAATTCAATCTGATTGAATATTTATTACAATATAGCTACAATTCATCGCAAGAAGTTCGTGTTTCAATTTGGCTGATGTCGTAATATTCGATAAACTGTGAATTCATTAATTAAAAGGAAATTATAAAGAAATATCGAAACTTTTAATATTCAACTTATTGTGTTAGAAACAGAATGATATAGTACAAATATATAAAAATATTTTTGGACGATGGTTTTCTGCTCTTCTATTTTTATAATTCTCTCTAAATGCTTTCAACATTTGCCAATGAAAAACAGTATAAGGAAGTCCGGAGTTGGCGATTAAGTTATTATGTAGATAAATCGTAAAAATCAGTGTCGTTGTGTAGTGATAATCGAATGCTTTGTACTCTTGGTGATTATGGTTACATAATTCACAATAGAAAGTCAGTGGTGAATGTAATGAAGATAAATATAATTTGTATAACTATTTATCGATATGTGTGCAAAAATTATGTTAATAAACGATGAAGAAAACATAATTTGCTGCATTATTAATTCATTCTGAAAACTCGATCGTATATCGAATTCTTTATTCAATTTTACCTGATTTCGAAAATCTAAATCTGAAAAAATAAATATATGATATAGTACGAGGATTTAGTTGTTTCCTTTTGATTGAATCTAGCATACATATGTTGTATACGTGTTAATAACAACAAATAACAAAGCTCGAGTTTTCCAGTAGATTTTTATTGTCGCACCTAATACGCATTATCTTCTATCTGCATTCGCTAAACACTTTTCTAGGGGTTAAAACATATTCCGCGTCTCTCGTTAACGGTTCCATTCAAAATCGAATTAACTATATATATAGTTCTTTTTTTCGCTTTTAGTTCCTTTCGTTTAGTTATAATTGAATTGAATACGGATTTAACTCTAGAAGAACCAATATCAGATCAAACTGCTCTATTTGCTATTTAATTACTATTTTTCTCTTCCAAGATATACGATACAAATTATTGATTTCAGTTTCCTAGTTACACTCACTTTTAATAAACCGAATATAAAATGAAATGTTGACTTTTATTGTATGTTATTATAGTATATGGCTCCTGCCACTTTCCTCGAAATTCTATGAATATATAGTATTGGTCCTTCTAGTGTTAAAACGTCTGTTAATTGTCTTATACACGTTACGTCATTTGTACTTCAAACATTTTTTCTCACAAGCACACATTTGGCGAGTATTTGTTTTGAATATATTATGTAAGGCTTCGTAAACAGCGCGCCGAACCGCGCGCCGAACCACGCGCCGAACCGCGCGCCAAACCGCGCATTTCGATAAACATTTCGACGAACATTTCGGCGCGCCGAACCGCGCACCAAACCGCGCATTTCGACAAAAAGCTGCAGCTTCCATAGTTGTTCGGAAGAATTTCTGGAAATAGCAAAAACTCGTCCCGTTCGCCGTTCGGCGCGCCGAAATGTTCGTCGAAATGCGCGGTTTGGCGCGCGGTTCGTTGCGCGGTTCGGCGCGCTGTTTAGGTCTATACGAAGCCTAATGTTTGTCAACAACACTCGATACAACGCAACCATTTCTTCCCTTCCACGAAGCTCGTATTTATTGATATAACAAAATTTTCACCTTCGAGGAAAATATTGAGGTTGAATTCTTTTCAAAAATAGTCGGCTAACTTGAACACTGTGTTTACATATAGGGAGGGTTGATACTAGTGCGCAATTCACCAAAAGTACGGAACCAACCCTCTATATTTACTCCAAAAATATAAGAATTAGTCTTAATTCATACAAAGCAGAATAGAACGCCTGAAACTGTTTATTTTATTTAGGAAACAGATGCCTGTACTATGTCGAAGAAGTTGTTAAATGATGGCGTATCACTGAATGCGTTAAAAAAAATGTTTGTATTTTTTCAAGATGACGGAAAGAATGACAACGATCCATTCACGTCGATCATCTATCGTTATGACATTTTTGTTTTCAATTTCCGAAAGAATCTTTTTAAATAAACTCACCCAAAAAGTCTCGTATAAAAAGAAAACTTTGCATTTTGCTGTTTTCTGAACAATTAAATGTAAAGGATCGGATAACCGTGGTTTCGATTCTATTATTTTCTCACATTGTCATTCGTATACTATACTTTCGGCAAAGTTTGATTTCATACTTTTGGCTGGCATCCATCGTGTATGGGGGCGATAATAAGTTTGTCTTTTTTCATTTCGTTACTTTAAACTTTTATGTTTTTCTTTTCAGGCGATTAGGGTCCAACCACACGGCTGTCTCTAGTACAGATCGGAACATGTCCACACATTCCCCCGAAAATGTAATTATAATTACGAAAATCGTCCCCACATATACACACGTCGGTGCTATAATATACCATTACAAATTTAGTCTGTCTGATGAGAATCTGTCGAACATAATTAAAACTACTAATTTATTTTTAATCGAAGATAGCTTCTGCTAGGGGTGAGCGGGTACCCGAAAATTTCGAGTCGGGTCGGGACTCCAAAAATTAGTGATACTCGGGTACCCGAAATCGAAATCGGGTCGGGTAATGATCGGGTCGGATCGGGAATCCGAAAATCTATGACGTTCGGGTCTCCGAACAATAAAAATTTTCAGGTTCCCTATCC
The DNA here is from genome assembly GCA_028455795.1 of Lasioglossum marginatum. Classification (NCBI taxonomy): domain Eukaryota; kingdom Metazoa; phylum Arthropoda; class Insecta; order Hymenoptera; family Halictidae; genus Lasioglossum; species Lasioglossum marginatum. Next base: position 3,463,132 of record CM052267.1, on the reverse strand, counting down.
GACCCGATTTCGACTTCGGGTACCTGAATATCACTAATTTTTGAAGTCCCGAACCAGCCCGAAATTTTCTGGTAACCGCCAACCCACCCCTAGCAGAAGCTATCTTCGATGACAGCAAATGATAGGGCTGCAGAGTAAAATAAATGCAAGTGGTATCACCGGGTATCCCGAATTTTCCCGAACCCGAATTTCCGTTTCTGCGTTTTAGATTATTATCCCTGGTAATATTTAACCCTAAATCCGGGAAACTACCGGAAAGCGAAATTACAATAAGCAATGCTAAGACACACTGTGTTTCCCTAATGAATTAATGCACAGCAGTTTGTCTTAGCATAGCGTACCTTAGACCACAATCTACTTTTCATTTGTCCCTAGAAAACATTTCTCAAGCCATTCGCGAAATCAGTAAAACACAATCAACCATATGAGTGCATTGTAAACAAATGGTCGAGCTACCAGACTTTCTCAGGATTCTTATCGCAGTGTTCTTCAGCGTTTGGCCGTTCTCATTAGACAGACTGTTAGATGGCAACGACACATCGAGGTAACATACCCTGCGGAACCAGAAACAGAGATTCGTTCGAGGTTTGGTTCCGGCGGCGGTCAATGAAGAATATTATGGCAGTAAAGAACTGACGCCTCGTCCAGTGCAAACTACAGTATTTTATC
>CM052267.1:3447894-3462363 GCA_028455795.1 Lasioglossum marginatum | reverse complement strand
TTTTTAGTGGTGCCTCAGAGGGGACAACCGAGTGCAAAGGGTTAAAGTACAGGCGAGAATGTAAGTTGTTTCGCCCGTGTGTACAACGAGAACGTCTGTTTGTTTATCCAATCGGGAAGGGGAAACAGGGCGCGTCTCTGTCGCGTAATCACATCGACGTTTAAAAACACAACGAGGTTTCCGGTCGTGCAATCACAATTGGTCGGTGCGACACTTGTTTGCCGGTGGAGTGTTAATCGATGCTAATCCAATTAAAAAGTCGAAGTCTCCGCGACGGAACGTCTTCGCTCCTGCTTCGTGGCGGATGGGACGAAAGGGGTGTGAGAGGCTACAATGGAAATGCAAGTGGAACGAGTTTTCCGGCGAAGGATGCTGCAATTAGTCGTCGTTTCGCTCTCGCTGGCAACGTTGAACGTCAGGAGTCTTGGCTCATTTCTTGGCCACCCCTCGTTTCCCCGCTTCGAATTCTGCCGTGCCACCTCCGGGCTCCTTCATCCCTCCCGATGCCACTTCCGGTCTGCATCATTCCTCGATATTCCCGTGCAGAATCCCCAGGACCGGGCGAACTTTCGAGCCGTCTCTCTTTGCAGTCGTTATAGGATCATTCCTCCCTTTTTCCACACCTCTTCCCGAGGCGATCCGAATAAGCCCTAGCCCTCATCGGCGGCTTCTTTTGTCTCAAACGACTTTTCACGCTGCACGCTTTCTTCGCTCTCTTCAGACGCCCCTTTAGCCCGTCTCGTCGCTAATGCGATATCGTTTCCAATTCACCGGGCGTCCTCGCCGCATGCACCGACGAATCCCTTTCGCGCTCCCTTCAAATGTCGCGTACGAGTTATTCGTTCAAGAACGCGCGTCGCGCGTTCAAGTGTTTTCATAATGGGCCACTTTTCAAAAAATTGAAGAAAATGGGGATGTAGCTCCAAGCGTCCCCTTCACGGACCTCTTCTTAAAAAGATGGACATTTGAGAATCGACAAACTTAAAATTATTTGAAGTGAACGCTATACCGCGATATGCAATCTCGGACGGCCGAAGAACACAGTGGGCTGGATCGTAACATTTTAACTATAACTCTACAACCATAAGAGATATCGGGATGAAATTTCCACTAAAAATCATTGGAAAATTAATCCTATCTACTTTATTAGCGGAAAATGTGTTTTTTTTAACTTGCGGAACTTATTTCTTTTTAATTGTAGATTATTTTGCAGGATATTCCATATATGTATGTGCTTTTTTAAAGGTCTTAAAAATTTTTGGGTTCCACTTTCTCAAGAGTTAAGGTCTTATAAAGAGAACTGCGTTTAAAAAAATCCTGTAGAACGAACCGTTCAATAGATCCACAGCAAGCCACGGTCGCGGGCTCTAGCATAGGCATCTCCCGGGGTGTAGGGGGGTGTAGAGGGATACAAGTACTTTATGGAACATTCGAGACCCCTAGTTCCCTAGTGAGTTTTCTCCCACTCCTGGGTACGGGGATTGCAGTTTTCCTATGTAGAAAAAACGGTATATTTGGCAATAGCGAAATCAGACGAAATCCACTCGCGACGGGACATTTTGACCGCTGCGCGAAGAGGCGACGCGTGCCTCGGGCTTGCGTCGCGTCGCGTCGGCCCGAGGCGCAAGGGTGGGGAACAGCGTTGCGGAAGGGCAAGGGGGGAGACTAGTCTCAATCTGGCATTTTACTATAACTTTTCAACCATAAAAGATATTGAGATGAAATTTCCATTAAAATTCATTAAGAAATTATTCCTATCTACTGATAACTATCGTAACATATATATTTTTTGTAATCATCTGTTAATTAATTCTTCAAATTTTGTTGTCTTAAAATTAAAAATTGTTCATTTGTTACTTATTTAATTTTCCAGATCATTTAAATCACCGATGTCTTTGGTTATAAATTTCTCTGTATTTCTTGAAATATTCGTAATATGAAGAACAAATGTTGAGTAGAAATGAATAAATTTATCGGGTTTGCTAGTTCAGCTATTATAATTCCATGGAGAAAATGTTGACGCTTTATTTCACATCGCTGTAAAACCAACAATTTTTTTAAGATTTCGAAAAATTCGAACAAGTCTCTAGGCCCTCAAACCCGCTCTCTCCGGGTTAGTATGGGTTACAGAAACCTTCCTCGGTTAACCGGGTTTGGGTTAGGGTTAGTCTTCGATTCGCAACCCTGGGAGGGGTGACTCGACACGCGAAAATAAGTCGAAAATATAGAATGCATCTTTTTCATTCGACGTTTCAAATATTATACAGACAAAATAAGGACTTCAATACGTATTCCAGAACCTTTTTAGATTCTTGAAAGCCTGGAACAGAGAAGAAATTTGCTCGTGGAAGATGCAAGGAAAGCAGCACTATAAAAGCATCGCCAATTTGAAAATGCAATTTTTTCTCTATTCGGTTGTTTATCAATAGCGTCGACATATTTTTATATAGCAAATGATATGGAATTTCGATCTGCGATGACTCGCTGCGATTAAGTACAAGCATAATCGGTATGCAGCCCGGCGAGAAGTCGGGATAGGATTTCATTACGATTGTCATTGCGGTCCTTCGTTTCTTGTGCATTACGCGAGCAGATATTAATCTTGCTCGCTGCACCGCACGATCTCTGTAGACACGGCCAAGGAATATTCCGTTTCCGGAATACGAAGTGAAATCAAACCGTTTCGTTCCATCGCGGAGCAATTCGGTCATTTACATGGTTTTTCAACCGGAACTGCCAGATGTTTTTTAGTTGTACTATACAGCGATGAATTTTCGATGACTACGACTGCCATTTGTTGTCTGTAAGCTATTAGATTTTGCTTGGCAATCTACGAGGAAAATTAAGCGAGATATTTAAGAAAATTTCTTAAGCCACGAATTTCGAAGTTGATATTATACACATTATACCGATCATGTGCAATAAAAAATTATACCTTTCTCTCATCTATATATAATCAATTACAATAATTCAACCTTACAGGACATTCATTAAATGTTATCTGATTTTATATTATGAAAGATTTGTAAAATAGAATGTTTGACATTGGGGCCATTGCCGTTCTATGCAAGTTTGTATCAATAATTCTTCAATGTGTTCTTAACTTTCTGTTTCTACCTTAATTTGAAAATTAAATATTTCTTTCGACCTAGAAAAATTCCATTCTATATGATTTTTTCATTTTATGGACATGAAATTGACATGAAATTCAACTTTATAGGACATTCATTATATTACAAAAGATTTGTAAAATAGAATGTTTGCGCGGAATGTGAAAAGAAAGACATTGGGGCCATTGCCGTTTTATGCAAGTTTGAATCAATAATTCTTCAATGTGTTCTTAACTTTCTGTTCCTACCTTAATTTGAAAATTAAATATTTCTTTCGACCTAGAAAAATTCCATTCTACATGATTTTTTTCATTTTATGGACATGAAATTGACATGAAATTCAACTTTACAGGACATTCATTATATTATTGATTATAGAATTAATTACGTAAATATTCTGCTATCTCATTTTGTTTCTAAAACTATAATACAAGGCATATACACACACACATATATATATATATATAATCAATTACAACAATTCAACTTTACAGGACATTCATTCATATCACAAAAGATTTGTGAAATAGAATGTTTGCGTGGAATGTGTGAAACTAGAGACATTGGGGCCATTGCCGTTCTATGCGAGTTTGAATTAATAATTCTTTTCTACCGACCTAGAAAAATTCCATTCCACACTCCTGAAAACTCCCAAATGTTTCGTTAAAAAAAGAACCCGAAATACTCTGCTTCCTGCAACAATAGTTTTGATTACTTTCGATTTTCAGTATTTCGGCCGCGTACCTTGGGGAAAAACTGAAAGCGTGAAATCAGTATAACAAACGAATCGTTTCTTTCGAATTGACGCGAAACTCGGTCGCGCGGCGACGGCGACGCGACGCGGCGCGACGCAACGACGACGGTAAGTCATGAAGCGACGATCTAGAGAAGCGAAGTTACCGAACTTACCTTGAGGAAGGGTCGGCGATGCAGAATAATTCGCAGTCGGATTGGCAACTAAATCGAATTGGGATAATTTCATGTCCTCGGCGATTGCTACTTGTCGCGCGCTGTTCCATTTGTAGATCACGTCCCGCTTCGTGTAACCGACTGCAATCAAGAGAATATTTCTTACCCGGCTGTCGCAGTGGAGTCGTGTCGTAAAACAGAACGAATTCGCTCGCGAATAAGCGCTACTTTTCTCCTTTGGCAGAAGGTTACTCAAGGGGGCAGTACGTATCTGTTACGGAGCCCAAATCTCTATTCCTCTCGCTCTCTTTTTCTCCGTTTTTCTCTCTTTTTTCTCCTCGGAACACGTTCTCACAAAAGAGGGGTAGTTACGTAGCTGTCCCAGAGGTGGAAGAGCTCAATCTTTCCGTCACGATGAACATCATCGATAACGATGGCCTACATGAATTTCTCCACAAAGAACATTTAACCCTACAAGGACGACATTCGTACACCATACTGACAAGGAGACGCAGTGGTACGGTTAGGAGAGTTTCTAGAGAAAATTCTAGAGAAATCTTAGAGAATTCTAGAGGAAATTCTAGAGTTTCAGTTAATATAAATAGTACTTTATCTACAGTGGCTGGATTTAATATTCGGACATTCTAAAAAACACGATAATTTTTTTAATATTGTACTATACGATTTGAACTTTTTCTGGAAGCAATTAGTTTACTACTGGATGTGAAAAGAAATTTTTTCAAAAATTGCAATAGATCGGAATTTTCTATGTGGGCCTATATTAAAAATTTTAAAAATACGTTCTGTAGATCTGTGTGAATTATATGCACTGTGAAAGTTTGAAAAAATGGCAGGCATTGAAAGATGTAAGAACCATAGATTTATTGCAGTTAGAGGCCGAAAATCGTGAAAATCTGCAATTTTTACCATCTTTACCATTTTACACACAGATCAACAAAACGTATTTTTTAAATTTTCAATATGGGCCCACATAAAAAAATTATAAAATGCAACTTTTAGTATTTTTTCTACAATTCCGATCTATTGCAATTTTTGAAAAAATTTCTCTTCACATCCTGTAGTAAACTAATTGCTCTAGCTTCCAGAAAAAGTTCAAATCGTATAGTACAATATTAAAAAAGTTATCGTGTTTTTTAGAGTGTCCGAATATTAATTCCGGCCACTGTACTTATCTTATATTATACTATAATATAAAAAGTATACTTATACACTTTTACTATAATTATACTTATACTATAATTATACTTATACACTTTTATCGTGGTGCACACTTACAGCTTCCAAATTGTAATGGACATCTCTGCGTGTCCATTGGGAAATTTTCAAGGTTCATTGGACATCCTGCCTTGATGGTGAGTCTGAAATCAAACGTCACGCGTCAGTGGGATTATTGTATCAGGTCGTTAAGTATGAAACTTGACAAAGAAAACGCAAGCCTCTTGACATTTGTCATGTTTCACATTTAACGATAATCGCTTGATAACCAACAACACGTGTTTTAAAATACAGTCCAAATGGCCGATAACAAACAGCACATTTCGTTTTAATTAATCGCATTGAGGAATTGTTCAACTTTCCTTAGTATATAATACCAAGAAAAATGTCTAAACTGGCTGGATAAATTTTTGCTATTTTTATAAACTGATGTAAATCATCACGAATTTGAAAAATTTTCGAACACACGAATATGTCGATAGACTCTTCCTGCTTTAGTTAGACGGATGAGAATTCGCGGTGACCTTGTTAGAAGCTTAATATTTAATGTACTATTTAAAAATGGCTAAAAATTTAGGTGGATGAATTCTTGCTGTTTTTATAAAGTGATATAAAATAGTCACTAAAGAATTTGAAAAATCTCCGAACATGAATTCAGCTACGTCGACAGACTCTTCCTGCTTTAGTTAGGGGGATGAGAATTCGTGGTGACCTTGTTAAAAGCGCTAAAGTGCTAAATGAAAAATAATTGTTTAATCGAGACCACCGGCTCCGCGGAAACGTGTTTTCTATATGTATAATTACGGTTCACGCTCGCGTGGTCGGGATGCTTGCCAGCGTAAACGTTTCCCGTGTAATTTCGGGCAAATAGCAGCAATTTATTCGCGATAATAAAAACAGCAAACACGCCGTTACAATTTAATTGATCTCTCACTCGGATATCGATTCAGCTGAACAGTCTGCATCGAAATCGATCGCGCATTCATTAGGCTCATCCATTTGCTCGACATGGTTCTCCAACGGAGACGATTGACATCCGCTATCCGTCGACGGTGTTCGACGCGACGCGGTAAACCTAATGACGGATACGTGCTAAACCCGATCGTCTCGGAAATTATTAAGATATTCGACTCCCACCTGTTCATCATCGAGCAGTACAATTGCAGAGAATTTGCTCGCAGTTCGGATAATCAACGGACAGCGAGGCAATCTGACCTTAACACCTGACCTTAAACCTACCAAGCATTAATAAAAGTATCTGGTAAAAAGCAAATAACTAAAAATCAACTTTATTTTTTAATGGAAAACCGGAACCTTTAAGGCCTGGCCGAGTCGCCGCGCTGTCGGCGAACAATTCAACTTCGGCGAGTTAAGGGGCGCGGAACACGATGCGATCCGTGACTGATCGGATCCATCATTCTGACACCTTCGATCGGTCAATTTGCAGCAGGAGAACCTGTCGCACTTACCAGCAACAATATCGCTGCTCAGATTAACTTTGAAATCTGCTGAACGAGTCGTTTTCACGGCGGCGCGGCGTCGGATCGTGAGCATTTCTAGCGGGTCGAAAGATTTATCGATGTATTTTTCGCGAGGCGGGATACCGAACGCGTTCAAGCAACTTTCCCCTTTCAGACAAATGTCTGAACACTTTATTGTACGATCGGGATTTTTTATCGAACAGTTTCTGCTCTATTAGAGACGGTTTTTGTATAGTCCATGATCGTTGGCGGTCACAGAAAAGAAGAAACGTTTCGAAAGATCGCGACAAATTTTGGAACAGGCCACACAAGCGTTTAGTAAGAATTGTAATTATTAGATTGCGGATCTTCACATGCAATTATGCCTCTTAAAAATGTTCAAAAAATGCTAGCATATAAAACATGACAGAGCTTAGTACGATTTTAATTTCTTTCAGTCCTAAAAAGGCTATCATCACGGAAAATATGATTTCATTTTGATTTATATGATTTTATTAATTCTACAAAAATTGCAAATTGCATAAACATCCGCAGTCTAGTAATTATATAGGGTGTCAAGAAATTACGTGTACACTTTAAGAAAGTTTGGTGCAAACTTGACCTTGACCGATTTTTCAAGGTCAATTTTTTTAATGATTGTATCGTGCTTTACTGATCGAGGGGAACAACTTACTCGAAGGAATCGAATAAAACGTGTTTGAAGATCACCCGTGGTCCTTGAAGAGAAATCCATGCAGATTAATTGCGCCGATAATTAAATCGGGTACGCGGGTTTGCGGGTACGCGAACGTTTAATTAAATGGCTTCTGATAGGTTTCGCAGACACTTATTTCCGCGAACAAAAGGATATCCCATTTTGTTTCAGTGTGCATCAGCTGGAAATGTATCACGCGAAATGGAAGTAATCCATCGGCAAAATTTATATCCCCTCAAATAAGATATCGGCTCCCATCGTATTAAGACTAAATCGAGATAGGAGCTCGGAGCTAATGTCTGCCTCGATGCCGCACCAGGTCTAATATACTGCGATCACATTCTTGGCTTTCGTTCTGAAACGTAAGCAGTTTAGTTAGGATTATCTTCCGCGCATTATGTCGGACCTTTAGCTGTTTGTGGACGGTGTTCGGGATCTCTTCGACAACGTATACAATACAACGGTTCAGGTCTAATTCCTCCCCAGAGACATATTTCAGTTTTATGTCTTCATCCGAAGCTGTGTTTCGCGCGAGCAAATAATCTACTGTCAGTCTGTATATTAAATGTCAGATATGCAACAGTTTATTCGTGGTTATTGATATAACGATTATTCAAGAGAAATAAATTTCTCAAGTAGAGATTTTGCGTGATTATAAAAAATGTCCAAAGCTGTTTTCTTTGCGAGTAAATAACCTACTGTCAATCTGTATAACTGAATTGTCAAAACGCTATTCAACAGCGATAAATGCAGAAAAATATTAAATGTCAAATGCAACAGAAAATTCAATTATTCGTAAAATGGTTATTGATATAATGATTATTCGAGAGAAATAAATTTCAAGTAGAGATTTTGCGTAATTATAAAAAATGTCCAAAGCTGTTTTCCTTGCGAATAAATAACCTACTGTCAATCTGTATAACTGAATTGTCAAAACACTATTCAACGGCGATAAATGCAGAAAAATATTAAATGTCAAATGCAACAGAAAATTCGCTTATTCGTAAAGTGGTTATTGATACAATAACGATTATATTATTCAAGAAAAATAAATTTCTCAAGTAGAGATTTTGTGTAATTATAAAAAATGTCCAAAGCTGTTTTCCTTGCGAGTAAATAACCTACTGTCCACCTGTATAAATAAATTATCAAAAAGCTATTCAACAGCGATAAATGCAGCAAAATATTAAACGTCAAATGCAACAGAAAATTCAGTTATTCGTAAAGTGGTTTTTGATATAATGATTATTCAAGAGAAATAAATTTCAAGTAGAGATTTTGTGTAATTATAATACTATGTACCCCTGGTAGAAAATGGTCGGTCAAAATCGTGGATACGATTGTTGTACATTATACAGAAACAAACATATTAATGTTTATGTTAATATTTTCTTTATATGTGACGAATTTTACTATTGCATTTACGTTTGTCATTAATTGAAAGATTGTCGATATTATAAATATGAATAATATTAGAATGATAGACAGTCGAGTTGTTTGATTGAATAATTTTTGCAAGGGATAGTATGAGGGTAGTAGCTTGTGTGTGTTTTACTGCCATGAAATACTGTTAAGAAGTTCAAATTTGAGCACACATCCGCGGACTAATTATTAGTTTTAATGACAATAGCAACTCTGCCACGGTACGTGTGTAACGAAAGTTTCGAATAATATGACTTGCACAAGCAGAGTTATAACACGAGACTCGCGGTGAATGACGGAAGTATTCGAACGACAGGATTCCAGAGATTCCTGGGAGACGACTGTTATTTTAGCGTAATCTTCCCATTCACGTCGACGAGAGGTGTTCCAAACGATCTCTAAAATGATCTCTATCCTCGACGATATTGGTTCTTCCAGTTCCGTTGTCTAATAATACTTTAAGCTAGCTCTTCCATCTATCAAACAATAAGTAATGCGAATATAATAATTACAATCATTCATTACAATCATTTCAAAACAGTGTAACGTTTTAACTTGAATTATGAATTCTCGAATGATACGAGAAATTGTGTAACAAAAAAATTGTTTGTTGCAGGGGGACAATTATTACGACTAAACCGTGGATTTTTATATTAAAAGCCACATAGATATTCAGCTCTTCTCTGAATAATTTCGCAGGGATGAAAATAATGCAAAAAGGTTTTTCAATTCTTTAAATGTCTTTACTGTTTTGCACTTGATTTGCCCATTTCTAAACATTATTCCTCAATATTATATTTTCCAATATTTCAAGATCATCGTTGTTTTTTCTAAATGGGAAGTATTAGACCAATACATAAGTTCGTGCCCGATTTTCATAAATGTTGCAAACTACACGGTGGAGTGTAAAAGAAAAATATAGTCACCATTCTTTTCTAATTGTAGAAAATGTAGAAATTGTAGAAAAGAATGGTGACTATATAACTGATTAATAAAGCTGTGTATTCTATAAATTTAACAATTCAATTTTATTTTCAAATCAAGCACAAATTTATGCAATGTTCTGATATAATGAAAAGACTAATCCATAACATGAACTTCCAAAAAAATTGAAATAAAAAATGACCGTGTCACGAGATGGCGGTTAGGTTGCTCGTGACGATTCTGAAGGAAGTTTTGGACCCAAGTTCAAAACGAACTGGGAGAAACAGTGTCGAATGTCGGACGCTGGCACACGAATTGGCCAGAACACGCGAAAACATAGAAACCGCGAGAAGGCCGACGAAGAAAATGCCGTTCTTTCCTTACGCCTTGGTGAACAAGGTGTTCCGTTGCTTTTGATGTTCCAACGAGCCTTTTCCAACTTCCAAAACGTTTCCGGGTTCCGGCGCAGCAATTAAGGCGAAAGTTCGCCGCTATAAACGTCGTTTAATCTTCCGACAGACGGCGGCGCGGCGCGAGATACGTTTGTAACCGGCACCAGATTCACCCGGCGAACTTTCGGAACGACGCTGACAGTAAGCAGTTATCGTCGAACAATCATAATTATTAGACCGTGGATCTCTACGCAAATTCCTCGGTTCATTTTAGAAAAGTCAGAGCAGCAGAAACATCTATTTCGTCAGCTAAATGATTCCCTCACACGAAAATCAAGCAACAATTTGTATTCTACCTCTTGTATTTTATAAATTGATTAATCTATTCTTGGTAAAATAAAGAAAATCGAGTTTCCAAGAATGGTACCAGACATACCGTTATAAGAAAATTGACACAAAATATATATTTCTGAAAACAGTACAATAATAAATATATAAATTGCGGTGTACTTTATAACTAATGTACACAACAATTAACCCAGTATCTAAATAACAACAAATTATTTTACATTTCTAAGTTGCTGATGTACAATAAAATAATTGGCAATTTCAGCTAATTTTCAAATGGCCCTCCTGTAAGATTTTCTTTTTTCCGACTCATGTTACTTTTCTTACGAATGAACGATCTTTGAAGGACTATTTGATCAATTTGGATACAAGTTTGCAGTAACATTTTTAACCCCTTGTTAAAAGTCTAACAAATATGAATGTTACGCGTTTCATTTTAGATGAAATGAAATTTGATTCGTTTGTAATCAATATTTAAGCATTAAAATAAATGTAGCCGTACAAAAATTTACATTTTCTTTTCCCTTCTACGACATTTTTGTGCATAAAGACGTCCTAATCACTGTAACTGTAAAAGAAAAGGTACGTCAAGGTGCTAAGACTGTCATCAAGTTATTGACATTCGGATTTTTAACTCATTCATTTTTCCCTTTTTTTTATCAACAGAAGAAGCTAAAAATTCGGATAAAAAATTATATATTCGAGTTCAAATAGTTGTAACTTTTCTAAAAATTCATTTTTTCAAAGTCGGTTTGGACTAGTTTTGTTCATAGATTTGTTTAGAAAAATTTGGGCTTTGGCAAATGGTCAACAAAACAATTAAAGAATTTTTAAAATGAATATTCATATTACTTAGTAATACACATATTTATGCAAACGGATTTTTCGAAGAACGTTTCTCTGTGAACATTTCTTTCAACGTTGAGCCGATCAAAGTCCTCTCAAATAAAATGGTAACCGAACCATGGCAGAAGATCAGCCACCGACGCGTCAAGCGTCGCTTCGGCTTAAAACGAAATAGAGAAAAAGATCAGCATCTATATCGAGTAGATTGAACATGTTCCGGAGGTACGTTCGAATAATACGTAGTATGTTTCGCGTATGGAGCAGAGCGCGAGGCGGAAATAATTTTCACCGTTCATCAGAATGGATTTCATTGTTGACCGTACGCGCGGTTGAAGAGGAGCGTGACATTTGAATCGTGCTGCAACACGTCGGGAATTATTCGTTTACCGATGCCTCTGAAAAGGGGTGAGACAGTGAAAAAAATTGCGGCCAGACGCGGGCTGCATCTCTTGTTTTCCTGCAGTTTCAAATTGCATATCGAACAGGACAGGTCGCCTTTCGCTGTTGTCTGTCGATTGTTGGGTCCTTTATCGATCCTTTAATGCGAGGTTCGGTCAAACATAAATGAGATTGTTTTAAACATTTTTTACTGGATCGATAGATTTGCCAATTCGTCAAAATTATTTTAATATGTGACGCCGCTTAATGTTTTGGACTCGAAGACTTTTCGTTCCAACTTTAGAAAAGCTTCGGATTGAGTATGAAATCAGTGGTAAAATTAATTTTTAGTTTAATCGATGGGTTACTTTTGGGTATACAATTTTATACGTAACGAAGAAACCACGTAAAATATTATATATAAACATTTATTACTGGATCGATAGATTTGCCAATTCGTCAAAATTATTTTTATCGAAATTATTTTCATTCCAACTTTAGAAACGCTTTGGATTGCGCATAAAATAAGTGATAAAATTAATTTTTAGCTAAATCGATGGGTTAGTTTTGGGTAAACAAAGAAACCACGTATAATATTATATTTTAGATTTCTATTGGATTTTTAAACATTTTTTACTGAATCGATAGATTTGTCAATTTGCTAAATTTTTTTTATACATATATGTAACGCCACTTAATTTTTTGGACTCGAAGACTATTCGTTCCAACTTCAGAAAAGCTTTGGATTGAGTATGAAATCAATCATAAAATTAATTTTTAGTTAAATCGATGGGTTAGTTTTGGGTATACAATTTTATGCGTAACGAAGAAACCACGTAAAATATTATATTTTAGATTTTCATTGAATTTTAAACATTTATTACTGGATCGATTTGCCAATTCGTCAAAATTATTTTTATCGAAACTATTTTCATTCCAACTTTAGAAAAGCTTTGGATTGCGCATAAAATAAATGATAAAATTAATTTTTAGTTAAATCGATGGGTTAGCTTTGGATTGAGCATGAAATCAGTGATAAAGTTAATTTTTAGTTAAATCGATGTATTAGCTTTGGGTAAACAGTTTTATGCGGAACAAAGAAACCACGTAAAATATTATATTTTAGATTTTCATTGAATTTTAAACATTTATTACTGGATCGATAGATTTGCCAATTCGTCAAAATTATTTTTATCGAAACTATTTTCATTCCAACTTTAGAAAAGCTTTGGATTGCGCATAAAATAATTGATAAAATTAATTTTTAGTTAAATCGAGGGGTTAGCTTTGGGTACATAATTTTATGCGTAACGAAGAAACCACGTATTTTAGATTTTAATTAAATTTTTAACATGGATCAGACAGCACGATTTTTACGCCCGTATTGCGTGCAGCTAATTCAGAATGTAACGGGGTTAACGTCCATCTCTTCAGTCACAAATCAACTCGTATTAGGGAGTAAGACAAGCGCATACATATACAAGGGTGAAGTGGAGAGTCGAGCATATCTACCCAACCCAGCAGATATATCAGCTGGATCGTTTGAAATTGAATCTGACCGCAGGTCCTCATCCATACGCGGAACACTGTAATTAATTTCAAAATTTTAGCGCAGATATTGCGAATAAATTTTTGCTGCCGTTCAAATATTGAAAGGGGAATGCGGACGTTACGCGACGTGGACATTTTTCATTATTAGCTTCCGCTGCTACGAACTTCTAAATACAGTATTATAAATATAATCGTGCAAATAATCTCGCAACGTTTTCAGAAAGCATACAACGCTATCAACATTTCAGTTTCTTAAACAATTATTAAACTCGAAATAATTTGAAATTATTTGAATTATAAATAATTCTCGATTATTTCAATTTTCTTAGTTATAAATAGCGGATCTTTATGCATTTATGAAGAAATTAGTTGGTCGAAATATAAACCAGTAATAGATTAGAAAAATTCACTATATCTAACTTATATATCTATAAATTCACAATATTATAATGTCGATTTTTAACGTAACAAAGTCATTAAAACAGAATAGCGCAATTAATGCAGAATAGTTTTATTTCGCATAAAGATCCGCAGTCTAATTATAAATGAAAAATACTTATCAGTAGACTGCGGATCTTTATGCAAAATAAAAATGTTTTGCATTGATTGTGGGAGGCAGGAATAATATAATAATAATAATAATTTGCTTTATTTTAGCCTTACAGCTAAGAAATGTGACTTGGTTTACAATAACCTATCTGTACATAACTATCTTATTTCACACATTCGGTCCATACCTTCTCTCATTCATTTCTATGTCTCACACATTCCTACCCTGTCCTACTCTTTTAGTATCCTAATTATCACTAACCCACTTAATTCCTTACTTATTGCATCCCTCCCCATTCCCTAACTTTTTCATTTTTGGTTTATTCTCTTTGGTTCATTTGTGCATTCTTTTCTCTTTTTTCCCCCAACTTCTCCAACCACTCTTCAACCTTTCTATCTTTCTTCCCGCTCACTACATCCTCGAGCTTGATCATTTCCTCCATTATCCTGCAATCCCTTGTCAAATGCTCTAGGTTTCCAAACTTGTACTCACATAGGTCGCATCCTCTTGCCTCTTCCCCCAGCCAGTATCTGTTCCAATTCTCTGAATTTCCGCATCTTACCCGCGCTATGAGCTTATGGCTGTCCCCTCTACCCTCTCTGCTCAGATAATCTGGCAACATTCCTAT
>CM052267.1:3436390-3447794 GCA_028455795.1 Lasioglossum marginatum | reverse complement strand
TACACATCTGGCGACCAGATCCACGCAGGCCGAATCCTCTCCGTTGTCTCCTCCAGGTCTCGCTGGTGCCTGCTCAAGATTTACGATCAGGCCCTGGCGAACCTTTTCCTTTTTTTTATGACATCCTTTCCCTCATTACCTTTTTCCGCGCTTCGCGTGTCGTTTCCGCTATGGGTCCTTTTGCACGTGTCCTTCCTCGTTTTCCTCTCCTTACTCTTCTCCCACTATTTCGCCTTTCCCCCTCTCCTTCATTCCTACTCTTCTCGGGGGAATTTCCTGGGGGTGGACAGACCAGAGGGTTTTCAAGTCGTCAACGAGGCAACAAGTTTTTCTTCTTCGCGCACCGTTTTGAGTTTCGAATAAACGAGAGTTGAGGAATATCTACGGAGTCCAATTTTATTTCATTTATACCTCCTCAGTAATAACTAGACTGCGGATCTTTATGCAAAATAAAAGATTTCTACATCAATTGCAAAACACAGGGGCCACCTAGAAATTTTGTTCTTCTTCTAATTTTCTTATACAGTTGAAACTAATACACTGATGTCCTTAAATCTTTTTAATATGTTCACTGCTTTAAATTGTACGTACCTATTTTTGTCATAAATGCATAAAATCCGCAGTCTAGTAATAACAAATAGAAGCAATGCCATCTCTACAAGAAAAACGAAATGACTTTCCGAACGATCCAATACATTAGCAATGTGTGAAACCTTGCACTTTCGAACTCCGAAAAACGGCAATAGAAATAGAAAGAAAAGTGAGTCAAGCGAGTAGTAAGAATCAGAAGTGAAGAATGGCTTCGTGGTAAAGTAGCCGCAGACTTCCTCAATAAGTTCCAGCTGTACCATTTACGATGTTACCCGAGTTTACTGTTTTACTATCTTTCCGAGCGATCGTCCAGCAATCGACTGGTGTCTCATCGACCATGATATTGCAAACGGCGGCCACTTCCTTCGACTTGCATTTATGTTAAGCATGCTTGTCCCATTCATGCTGGCAAAACACCGCAACTGAGATTCAAGAGAGAATGATGAATTCTCCCTGTGTCCGTTCTGCTTGGACAGTGTTCAAAAAATGTGTTGGCACGGAAGATGTCTGCATTCCTCTAGAAACAATCAAATTTGTCGTAATTAGACTGGGGACCTTTATGCACTTACACCTCATAAAAATTACAGAAGAAAGAACAATCAAATCCTGAGAACAATAAAATTTAACCCTTACCTAAACCGTAGTTATTGGAAACAAAATATTAGTTAGCATTTTCTCAAAATGTACCTACAAAATCTCTATGTAATTATTAGACTGCGCTTTTTATACATTTATGACGAAAATCAATAATAAGTTATTCTCAACATACTAAAAGATTAAACTGTAACTTTGGTAACCAGAAATTTTGCCTTTCTCTGATGTAATCCAGTAGATTTGGGCGAGAGAATGCCAAAAATCGAAGTCTCGTTCGTAGAAGATCAATCGTTTAAAAGTTATGAGGGTAAGAGTGCCACCATGTTGCTATGTAGCGACTCGCTCAACTTTAAACACTCATATCTTTTGAACCACTGATCTTCCAGGATCGGAACTTGAATTTTTGGCGTTTTCTCGCCCAGATCTACTGGACTACATAGGAGAAAGGCAAAACTTCTGGTTAGCCACGTTACAGAGCAGCCTACTAAAATTATTAAGAGAAGAAATATTTTTACTTGGACTCTGGTTCTCATAATCGATGCAATTTTTATTTTGTAGAAAGATTCGCAGTCCAGCAATTATAATTCGCAATAGATTGTAAATCAAAGGAAATTCAGACTAAATTGTTAATACTTATATTATTATTGAATTGACTGCAACTGAAAATGAAAATATTTATAACGTACGAAAACGTACCTAGAAATAATCAGATATTTCTTATTAATTTCTATAATCGATGATAAGGTAATGAAAGGAATGGCTCCCGATTGTCACCGCAATGTATACCTATAGCAACCAGCTCCCGAAGAAAAGTTCATAATCGCTGGAAGATGAATAATCGAACAAGTGACCGAATTAATCTGTGCTACCTCATTATACTAACTTTCATTGTCTCCTAAGAAGCTTTTATGTTTCCGTATTAACGGAGATTCTAAAAGAAAATTTGCTGCTCCGCAGCGTTACGACATCGGACAGTCTTTGGGTGAAAAGATGCCGAAGTAACGATCGCTTATTATGCGAGAAGATGGTAATAAAAAGCGACATCAAGTGAAAACGTTAAAGGTTTCACAGTTTATTGTTATTACACAACAATTATTTTTGTACCTTGTAAAACAAGTTTAACTCTGTAGCATATATTTCCACCAAAAGAATGAGACATAAGAAATGCAGTATAGAACAAAGCGTATACTATTGTGCGAAAGAAATAAACACCCAGTATAATTATAAGATATAATGACAAACAATATCTTTATGTAGAAATTGTATTGTACAGTGATTGATTTATTGCATTTAAAATATTATACATACAGTCGTGGACAAAATTAAGTGGACAGGTTTAATGATCAACAAAAAATCAATGCAATTTAAAACATAATTCTAATAAACCAGAATTGTATGGAACATACAAGTTAACAAAAGTGTACTTTAACGAATAGAATATATTATCATTAATCAAAATTGTATACAATTTTTGGTGGTCAAAATTAAGTGGACACTATAAATATTTAGAAAATAAGCAATTAGTATTTGGTATTGTAACCTCTTGCTTTAATTACTGCTTCTAATCGTCGTCGGATGCTTTCCACAAGTTTTTGGAGGCAACTTCGATCAATTTGTTGAAATTTTAATTGCAATTCGTTTAAAAATACTGTTTTATTATGACGTTTAATTGACGTTAAATTTCCAACCCCATACCAAGAAAAACAGCGGAATCCTTATTCAAAACTTACTGTGCTTTTATTCGATTTTCTAAGCTTTTCTATTAAATATGGCCGAGTTCTTCCTTTTGCACAGTAGTGTATATGTTTGTTTAATTGTCGAGCAAAAACGGCTCGGCACGGAACGTGTTAACAAAGCCAAAACAGAAATATTCGCTAAGGAAAAAGTCACTTCAAATTATCTAATGAAACCACCCCTGTCCAAGTTCTCCGACAAAAATACTGTTATTATGACGTTTAATTGACGTTAAATTTCCAACCCCATACCAAGAAAAACAGCGGAATCCTTTTTCAAAACTTACTGTGCTTTTATTTGATTTTCTAAGCTTTTCTGTTAAATATGGCCGGGTTCTTCCTTTTGCACAGTAGTGTATATGTTTGTTTAATTGTCGAGCAAAAACGGCTCGGCACGGAACGTGTTAACAAAGCCAAAACAGAAATATTCGCTAAAGAAAAAGTCAGTTCAAATTACCTAATGAAACCACCCCTGTCCAAGTTCTCCGGCATTGTCGGGCCACCCTGTACACCGAAATTTAAATGTGCTGCCTTCGAATTTTCCTTAGAAATCTTCCGAACAAGCCAATATGATGAAGGTTTCAAACTCGGGAGGCTCGCGACGTATAGTTCTCAGGCGGGATATACTTTTTGAAGAACGATTCGTGTCGGACACATGATTCTTAACAAGACCACGGAGTGAGGCGTACCGGTGTGCACGTGTATAGAGCCACCTTGAGCTCAAGGGTTAATTCTGGCGCGCACAATAGAGCCGATCCAGTAGACTAGGTCAAGAGAAAGGGAATGGCTTAACAAAGGAGAAACGTACATCGCTCGAGCCTCTGCTCCCGTGTATTTCTATTTGTCTTGTCGGACAATTCGAAATGGCCGAATCGTCGAACCTTTCGCCCGACCAACCCCAAGGAACTTAGCCGTCATATTCCGCCACCCTCCGCGACAGGAGCACCCACTCTATCGAATGGATACTCTTTGTGCCGTTGAATGAAATAGCGAAACCGTTTCAAGCCAGTTCGCCACAGATTCTTGAAACTCGAACGCCGCTGCCAGTTCAAAAACTCGCGTTTACTTGCTCGACCCAACCGTACCGGAAAGTACGAGGCGAACCATTTAACACATTCAATGCAGGCTCGGCAAACAGAAAACATTAAATAGAATGAAAGCATGACGTAATTTTCAATCGAAATTAATTTTCGTCCGAAAATATTTGACACGCGGATTTTTTGATCGGCGGATAAACAGGTTTAGGGGATGAAGTTACCCCTCGAAGAGGAGGTTCGAGAACCCCCCTTAGATTTGCTCAATTATTAATTTTATCAAAGTAAAAGATACGTGACAAAATATTTTTCTCAAAGACACAGTGATTCTCAAAAGTCAGAATGTACGTACTTATTGACATACCTAGCTAAATTATCAAACAAACAGTTAAATAAAAATGTATATAAAAAGACCCGTACCAATTAATGGTACGGATCTAAATAAAAATCGTCTCCCTGCCCATTCAGATGATAAATTTGAAGTTGCAAAATATAAAAGAAAACCTTATATCCATTGTTATACATAAAAATAGATTAACATTTTTACGTACAACAATGGATATAAGGTTCTCTTTCATACCGCATATTTTTCGTGGAAGTAAAAATACAAAATTAGCGCTCGTGTCTAATGTCGTTATAATATTATCGGTTCGGTTATTTGTACAATCGCGTTGGAAAAGGATCGATTTAAAATGATCGCCGGCATTAAAACTTTGCTCGAGGACATTTATGAAACGAGTAATCGCACCAGCGCTCTTGGTCCGATCGCGAAAATCGAATTTCTGTGGAAACTCTCCCGGCACGGTCTCGTGGCCGATTGGTAACTATTAAATGTCGATCACGTCGCACTATTTACACAGCACTTTATTAGCTGCTACTACAGCCCTCCGCAAATATTGATCCAACTAGCTCCTACTTACTCTGCAGAGATTCAACATAGTTACGTATTTTTCCTCTCGGTGAAATCTTAGAACAGAAGGTCGTGCTATTAAGTCCCTCTTTACGCCGTCTTTAAATAAATACCGGCAAATATGTGCTCGTTACTAACACTTTTACGTAACAGTGTGTTTTCTTGTAGTAATAATTAGTTGAAAACGGAAAGCAAACATTTCTTAAAATTTTAGGTGGTTCGGAACCCACCGTAATAAAAAGTAGGTCCGAATTAAATGAAATTAGGCGATAGTGAGAGTGGAAGAGGGGGAGAATGGTAAATGGATTTGAAACCCTGAGGGGACCAAATATCATTACTACTACATTTCTTGAAATTTTACGAACCAACAGCTCGACGCTATCATTACACTGCGGATTTTATGCATTTCGGATATAAATGAATAAGAGACTTAAAAGGAAGTACAACATTTTTAGGACACCCTGTATAATATTGTATTAACACTAATCGTACCACGATCGGTCAAATGACCGGTGTCACATTTTTTACTTTATAATCATTGAAGTTGCAAGGATAATTCCATTAGAAATTATTAACCCTTTGCACCCGGAGCTATTTTAACTAAAATAGAAATTAAACATTTCTTCCAATCTAGGATATTTCCATTCCCTACGATATTTGAAATTTTATGGACATGAAATTGGTATAATACCTCATGCAATACCTACAGTGGCCGGATTTAATATTCGGACACTCTAAAAAACATGATAACTTTTTTAATATTGTATTGTACGATTTGAACTTTTTTGGAAAGTTAGAGCAGTTAGTTTACTACAGGATACGAAAAGAAATTTTTTCAAATATTGCAGTAGATCGGAATTGTAGAAAAAATAGTAAAAGTTGCATTTTACAACTTTTTTATGTGGGCTTATATTGAAAATTTAGAAAAATACGTTTTGTAGATCTGTGTGAATTAAACATATTCTGAAAATTTCGTCAAAATCGGTCGATGTTGCAATGAGCTACAATCGTTTAACCCTTTGCACTCGGTTGTCCCCTCTGAGGCACCACTGCAAGAGAAAAGTTAATATAGTAAATTATAGTAATGTTTCTTGATCACAAAACGCTTTCCAACAGCAGCATTTTGAAATCGGACATTTCACCGGCAACAACCTACTAGTTGACTCTACGTCCGTAATAAAATGATGAATGTGAAAGTTTATTACGCTTTTTTTTTTATGGATTTTACACATTCCTGATCACACGTGAATCGACCTTGCTCGCTCCGCACGTGCAGATACGCGTCCATATAGCAGCATCGGTGCATAAATGGGTCGACCATCTTTTAGCTGTAAACTTTGACTTCGTCAGCTCGACCGAGAACTCGTCTGTCCGTTTATCGCGCAGAAATGTTTACACACTTGTCTCTGTTACGTTTTTATGAAACGTAACGAGTGTTTTTCGGTATCGCCACTGCTGACGGCATGGTAATATACAACAAATATATCGGAAAGAGTGTAACGAGACTTTTATGGAATAATTCTAAACATATTGCAGAACTCCTGACAATTTACAAATTTTTTAATCATTAAAATTATAAAGATGCTTCCATTAGAAATTATAGTAGGACCTCGATTAACCGGATCCCGATTATAAACAAATATGCGTTTAAATATGATTATATTATGAAGGGAAATAAATTTTCAAAAGTAAAAAATTTATTTTGGAATGTAATGTACATTTTAATTATGCCCCTCGATTATATTCATCGGGCTTTAATTTGCCGGACTGTTTGTCTCCCGATCAAGCCGGTTAATCGAGGTCTTACTCTATTCAATAAATTTCTTTATTTAAGCAGGTATTATATTAATTATATTAAAATATCTAAATAAATTCATTATACATTTTGTACCCGGTACGGTCAGTGCTACGAAAAAGAATATTATTGAAGAGAGGAATTTGGAAAAACTCGGGAAACTTCCGGAGTATATACTTTCTCTAAAAATAATTTCTCCAAATATTATATTGGACTCCGAGAACCCATTTAATTGAAGATAATTCAGTTCCCTCGATGTCTGAAGGGGAATGAATCTGTTAATTTTCCGTGAAAATATCGAGAAGCGAAAGATGGCGACCTCGCGCACCGACGCGGACACATTCCTCGAGGAAATTAAATAAATAGTTTCGCTGGTGGAGCCTCTCTCAATCCTTCGATCCTCGAAACTTTTGAGATGACCTACTTAAAGCAAAGTTTGTTAGCGAAGTGCATCGCCTACCGATACAAAATGAATGATTTCGTACGCTGTATCGATCTCGCGACCAGTATCGCGTACCATAGAAACATTATAAAATTGATTGGCACGCGAACGCATGGCAGCAGAGTTTCACGAGAGCATACATATCATTAAGAATATTAAAACTCGAACGCTTGGGACCGATGCCAGATGCAGCCCAAAGTAATGACTCGGACTTCGTAGGTGGAAATTTTTCTTACACGTTCCCTTTTACCGGTTCCGAAATGTATCCGAAATACGCGTAGTGTAAACGTCGATAATTAAAACTTTTTACTCTTCACTATCAACATTATAACAAACTAATTCCTAATTAATTATAACAAATTAATTCCTGCGACAACTCTGATGATTGGACTGGACTGTGACTAGACTAGACTTAACAATTATTTTATTATGAAACCTTCACCAATATATTTATGACATTTTTACCACGTTTCTACAAATTTTGCAATTGATTTTAAACTAACTTCCCGATGAGCTAGAGATTTGAAACTTTAAACATAGCTCAGAACTGGATGACAATGCAATATTAACTCGCTTTCTTGTCTGTTCGTCTAAAAAGCAGAAAATAATTATTTCAATAAAAATAAATTTTCTAACAATACCACGTTTTTAAGACGGGATTAAAAAGTATAAAATAATTTTTCCTAGCCCCATAAAGATTCCTAACCTCATGCAGATAGTCCTGAAAATTTGTGATTGTGAATTTTGAATAGCTATGAAAATACTTGTAAGATTTAAAACGAAAAACGTGGGGCGCAAGATAATAGTAAGGAGTGTAGAGAGTAGCTGCCGTTGAGAAAACTCACACAACAGTTCATATCATTTGCAGTGCAATAAAATTGTTAGTGACTTAGGTGAACTATTCATGCATCAATTATCTATTTTATGCGTCCCACGTTTTTCACGTACGTAAGTAAGTCACGTAAGTATTTTCATAGCTATTCAAAATTCACAATCACAAATTTTAAGGACTATCTGTATGGGGCTAGGAAAAATTATATTTTATACTTTTCAGTCCGTCTTAAAAACGTGGTATATTAAAAAAAAATTTCTATTCAAATAATTATTCCGATTGAAACGACACCAAACACGACACAATTCGGATCATAATTACTAAACTGTTGATGTTCATGCAATTTGCAATTTTTGTAGACGAATTTTGAGAAAGTCGAATCTAATAGAATCTTATTTTCCGTGGTAGAATACACTCTTTAGATCTGAAATAAATTAAAATCGCACTAAATCCTGTCGAATCTTACATCCCAGCATTTTTTGAAAATTTTCAGCAGCCATAATTGCATAAAGATCCGCAGTCTAATAACTTTCCCAATTTATGATACAGTAGAACCTCTATTATCTGAACTGTGAAACACGGGTGTACGGATAATAGAACAGTTATTGAACCACCGTGCCTGATAAGTTTAATCTAAAAATTAATTCACACAATGAAACACATATTCGAAGAACGGAGAAATCAGATATCAGTTCGAATAATCGAGGTTCTCCTATATTGTGAATTAACCAAACAGATATGATCCGAATGGTGTTGTGTTTGGTCTCATTTCAATCTGGAAAACATAACGAATATTTCGGTAAACGTTCTTTAAAAAAAGCAATTAAAAATTAAGTCGATCCTCTCTCGAGCCAAAATGATTGGAAATATAAATTACACTGGGAGATCGAAGTTCTATAATCGCGTAAAGTATTTCGCCGGTGTACACAACCTTAGAACGTAGTTCGTAGTACAGTATTTTATCCATAAATGTCCCAAAAGTCTGGCCTGTAAATGTCCCATATCTATCCCCACTACTGCGGGGTATACCCCCTTGAGGGGCCAAGAAACTCGAGAGGCCTCGATCGCCGAGAAGTATAATATCATGCGGCTCGAGTATATCAGTGAGATCACACTTTCTAACTTCTTTATTTTTCATTACTTTTTTATGGGACTTCGAAAAACGTATTCGTGGCATTTTTCTAATGCAAAATCATACGATAATATGATATAATTCCGATGATATTTACTTGTAATAGGCGATTAAAGTAAATATCATTTACAAGTAAATATCATCGGAATTATATCATATTTGGTATGATTTTGCATTAGAAAAATGCCACGAATGCGTTTTTCGAAGTCCCATAAAAAAATAATGAAAAATAAAGAAGTTAGAAATTCGGATTAGTTATGTTTACACTTCTCGGCGACCGAGCTTCTCGAGCTCGGCTGTCCTTATCTACGTTCGGCAAAAGTCAAAGAATACTATCCCTGGCGCATAAATGTCCCTCGGCAGACCCGTGCTGGGGACTTATATCGATAAAACACTGTATTATAGTCTGCGCAGGAACACATCGTAGTGGAAACACCTGCAGGATTTTGATCGTTCGCGCGACGAGCTCGTGAAATCACGGCACGATTTCACGGGTGGCCGGGTAAGTAGTCGGATGTACCCTTGGTGGTAGGGTACTATCCGCTCATTTCCAGACGGAATAGACCTGAAACACGGTGCTATCCGTCACAGATAATCTGCTGCGTTCTCCGGGATCCAGCAGCCCGGAGGATTCGCCCCGGAAAATCCATGATTTTAGATTCTGCCTACGTGTTACAGGGGGAAACCTACGTGATTCGACCCGCTCCCCGGGCCAAAGTAGTTTTAGGATTTCATCGTGTCTGTATGCTAATCGGGTTCGTTATTTTCATGCAAACGAGAGAGAGACCCGCTAAAGAATACATCATAATAAACGCGACCCAACAAACCTCTCCCGCTTTACCAGCCGATGTACAGCCGTTCCTGCACGAGTGTCCCGCGGTTTTATCAACAATTCTTTGTCCCGATAATATGCATCGCAGTTGCCCGACGAAAGAGCTCGGACAATGTCTACGGTTGTTACAATTAATTTCTTTTTGAAATGCGAAACTCCCAAGTTTCGCAGGATCAAGACTCCCTTTTCCAGGATTGCAAGAGTGCGGGATTCGCGTTCTCATTTCTCCATAATACGGAAGTGGGATTTTCCAGTAGTCAAAAACGCTAGATAAAAGATTGATCTAGGGCGTTATTGCCCTCAAAAGTCGTATCTTTTTGTTTACAAGGCGTAATTTTCATTATTCGGCAGCTGTATGCTTCCGAATAATGAAAATTACGCTGCCGAATACAGTAAACGCCCCTTTACTGTCCAACAACCATGTTTTGCACGGACAGTGATCGTACCCGGACGCTATTTTTGATTTATGACTGCATCTATCGCGCCGACCGCGCCGAGCTTCAATTGGCTTCAATAGAGAGCCGAACATAGAGAAGGGCAGAAGAGCAGTGGAGTGGGTAGGCACTGAACAGTAATCGTGCCCACGAACCCGGACAGTAAAGGGGCGTTTACTGTAATACAAATAAAAAAAATAAATTTCTTTTAAAAAATACCATGTTTTTAAGACGGACTAAAAAGTATAAAATAATTTTTCCTAGCCCCATTCAGATTCCTAAACCAATAATAAATATATTAATGCTATCGGCGCATCGGTTCGCGTTTAGTACAATACTATAATATATAATATATAATAATTTACAGACGCAATCATTTCTTGAAAATGATCTAAATTAAGATCGGAACGTTGAAGTTAATTTGGTAATTTGCAAAATTGCTTTCAAATAATTATTGATCGAACCAATGCGCCGATAGCATTAATATATTTATTATCCATACAGATAGTCCTGAAAATTTGTGATTGTGAATTTTGAATAGCTATGAAAATACTTGTAAGATTTGAAACGGAAAACGTGGGGCGCAAGACTTGAGTGAACTATTCATGCATCAATTATCTACAAAAATCTTACAAGTACTTTCATAGCTATTCAAAATTCACAATCAGAAATTTTCAGATCTATCTGTGTGGATAATAAATATATTAATGCTATCGGCGCACTAGTTCGATCAATAGTTATTTAACAGCAATTTTGCAAATTACCAAATTAACTTCAACGTTCCGATCTTAATTTAGATCATTTTCAAGAAATAATTGCGTCTATAAATTATTATATATTATTATATTTTATGGTATTGTACTAAACGCGAACCAGTGCGCCGATAGCATTTATCATATTTATTATTAACAACTCTGCGATCGATATAAGGAAATATTTATCTGCATGGGGTTAGGAAAAATTATTTTATACTTTCTAGTCCGTCTTAAGAACGTGGTATATTAAAAATTTTTTTTATTTGAACAATCATTACTAATCATTTTACTGATGCAGGGTGGTCCATTGATCTTAAGAC
>CM052267.1:3403137-3436290 GCA_028455795.1 Lasioglossum marginatum | reverse complement strand
AGATAAAAATTTAAATAACAAGTTATTTGTTATTTGGATATTCAAATAAAAAGCAAAAATACATAATTACTTATCTCACAGGACAGCACAGAAAGAAATCAATGTGCTAAAACCGTAGTAAATATTTTCGATTCCAATTTTGAAGGCACGCAGTGATAAATAATTTTTTTTTCATGCTCTAGACGAGGGATATAACATATTCTTTTTTTGTAGCAGATACGCTCGAGGAGCATTCATCCCCGTCTGAGCATTTCCAGAGTTAATCATGAATATTCATATCGGCAAATTATAAAGCCGTAAAATTTATTGGACTCGAGCTGTACCGAATGCGAGAACTGAAATCTTTCTTTCAAATTTCAACTAAATCCATGTGGTATCTCAATTTTATGCCACGTATTAGCCTGTAAAATCAAAAATAATTTAAAGATAGTTAGCAAAGATAATTTATTGTTATTCTGAATATTCAGTCATAATAAAGAAAATACCTAAATGAATTGACAAAAATTACAGGAAAACTCTCTAAAAAAAATTATTAGCATACTAATAATCGTCAGTGGAAGCATGGATTGAGCTGGGTTTGAAATAAAAGCGGTTTTTGACACCGGTTTTCGACCGGATTGAGCTGAATTCGTTCCAAATCGCTTTGTAGTGTGATAGTAACGAAAAACAACGAAGAGAAACTTGAAAATTCATGGATTGAACTGGTTTTGATACTAAACGCCTCATTGATAACGTTGAGTCAAAATTGTTTTTCCTAAATGCTTTCGTTTCTCTCAAAAGAAGTTCATTGCGTGAACAAAATAAATGCAAAATAAAAGGCAGAAGCGTCCGAGCGGAGTGTTCCTGTTTCACGTGCCCGTTTCTCTTCGAAGAGAACAAACACGTGCGTCGTGCTCGTTTTATTTTTCATGAAAATCCGCAGTCTATAACACGATGAGTCAAAATCCGAGGGTCCATCAAATTTCCGATCTCCGAGAAAGATCCCATTCGAGCTAGTGGTCCTGAATGCTTTCGTTTCCCACGAAAGAAGACTGTACATCGCGCGAACAAAACAAATCCAAAATAAAAGGCAGAAGTGTCCAAGCATTCTCGTTTCTCTTCCAAGAGAACAAACACGCGTGTTCGTCTTGATATCGAGCTGGTTCTATTTCGTTCGACTGAACGCGTCCGCGAACAGGACAGCCCCGGAAGATTCGTACTTTTGCAAATCGAAGCGTGGAGCGCGCTTTCGTTCGAATGTTAAAACAGCTCGCCCCTCTCATTGTTTTTCAGCAGCGGATTCGACGGTGTTTTATTTATGTTTCACGGTACAAGTATGATGTGTACACGTGCTGGAGTGCACACTCCGGGCCGGCCTGGAAATTGGAACGGTAGAGAATTTCGACAGGGGAGCGACAATTGCGGTGCCGGATACTTTCTTTCTTTCTTTTCTGTTTTTCCGCTTTTTTTTTCTGTAAAGGGAAATAAAGCGGTATTTTAATGACCGCTCTCCGTTCTTTTAGGTCACGATGAAAACAGCTGCTTGATCGGACACGTTGTCTGCCCGATGCCGCTGCCTAGTCTATTTTCCGGGCGAGCCTATACCGTCGCCGCTTTTGTTTGCTGACAGCGGTGGCTTTCGATCTTCTCGATTCTTTCCCGTGTCCTTTTCACCGAGTGGGTAGTCCAATAGTTTCTTCGGACGATACACATACACACGCGAGCGCTTCCAGCACACATGCTCGTGCTGCGACAATGTGCTACTTGTAACAGATCAGCTGACCTGTCCGCGAGACGCGTTTTCACTTTTCAATTGGAGCTCGTTGATTCCCCTCCATTTCCGTTCTGGCCGCTTTCCTTCCGGAAAGTCGGAAACCATTTTCTATTATTCATTTTCATTATCCATTTTCGTTTATCGACGAATTTACTTTAGTAGGACCTCGAGTAACCGGCTTTAACGGGCCGAGGACAGAGTCGGGCAAAAATTTCATCAACGATTTACGAATTTTCTACTTCAATTCGTTTTAATCACTATTAACAATTAATCTCCTAGTTTAGTCGTTAAATACTTATTAATCGTTAATTGCGGTTAACAATTGAATACTTATTAATCGTTCATTGGCAGTAACGGTTAAATTTCTACTTCAGTCGTTAATTGCGATTAACGATTACATTCCTTTCAATTGGAATCGTCAATCGGATAATTGATTAATGATTAACTGCTGGAAAAATGTAAACTGAGTTTAGGTGTATTGTCATTTGATCTATAATACGAACTCTGTTTAGGTGCTTTTATGTTTCAAGTTATTGTTCCTGGAAAGCTACGACTATCGTACCGCGTCTCACTCTCCCTCATTATAATTTATGGATAGACCGTATGGCGATTAACTTCATCAATCGATTGAATCAATCGTCGATTTTTCGATGATTTCTTCTTTTAATCAATGATTGACGATTAACTTCATCAATCGATTAAATCAATCGTCGATTTTTCGATGATTTCTTCTTTTAATCAACGATTGACAATTAACTTCATCAATCGATTAAATCAATCCTTGATTTTTCGATGATTTCTTCTTTTAATCAACGATTGACAATTAACTTCATCAATCGATTGAATCAATCACCGATTTTTCGATGATTTCTTCTTTCAATCAACGATTGACGATCAACTTCATCAATCGATTGAATCAATCGCCGATTTTTCAATGATTACTTTTTTAATCGTACACCTTAATCAATCAATCTTGATTAAAATTTTAATCGATTAATGCCCAACTCTGCCCGAGGAAACCCGGATAATCGAGACCTGAGGAGAAAAAATTGGATACGCAATTTACATTTACAATAGATATTTTATTCGATAATAAATGCAATTTTTTGAAGTGTAAACTTCTTTAGGCGCATCGCGTACACAATTGCTGGGCAGTGAATGAGTCTGATCCGTCATGTTCCGAGGTGAAACGCTATTCGGGTAAACTCGGGGAAGCCGAGTGTATGTATTTATTTATTTCTTCTTATTTTGTTGAATTTGCATTGATAAGTGCTTCGTACAGTACTTCGTACAGTACTTGTAATGTAGAAACAAAATAAATAGTGGGGATGATCTATCAGTAACTATCAGTAAAAGGGGAAAATAGTATTTTATTATAAATAGTAAATAGCAAATAATCCTATTTATTTTGTAAAGTGTGTGTACAACTTTGAAAATAAAATATTTTATTTGATGCAGTAATTTTCGAAAATAAAATAATTTATTTGAGGCAGTAATTTGAAATAGTATTTTATTTGAAGAATATTGGAAATATTGTATTGTGTATTTTGTGTTTATTTTCAATTTCAATTTTAAATATTATTGCATAATATATTTAAATAATGGTTCGATTTCAATACATTTATGAGTGTAAATCGTTTCTCAACGATAAGATATAGCAATGCAAAAACTAAAATATTTATACGTAATATTTTATCTCGTGTTTCAGATTGTTAATATAGAAATATTTTATTTTGTGGATCAAATTGTTGAAATAGAAATATTTTATTTTGAGGTTCAGATTGTTAAAATAGAAATATTTTATTTTCGAAATTGTATGTCTTATTTAAAAAACCATTTTATTTCAGCAAAATAAAATCTAAAATATTAAATAGTATTTGAAATATGTATTTGACAACATTGTTCTGGCTGTTTCAGAAAGAGACTATATTTAAGCGATTAAGT
Source organism: Lasioglossum marginatum (assembly GCA_028455795.1). Classification (NCBI taxonomy): domain Eukaryota; kingdom Metazoa; phylum Arthropoda; class Insecta; order Hymenoptera; family Halictidae; genus Lasioglossum; species Lasioglossum marginatum. Next base: position 3,432,593 of record CM052267.1, on the reverse strand, counting down.
AATTTCTAGAAGTTAAATAAACAACTTTCGTCATGAGTCCCACAGACCCAACCTGTGCATCGGATGGTTAATGAAACAAACAGTAAATTATCTTTGATGTAGACGTTGTTGTGATTTGCACGTTTGCGTTACTTCGTTCGGCTATGAATTATTGATTTATTCAAAATAGGAGCTGGTCCCGGAGGCCCGGACGAGTTTAAAATCTGGTAAATATTGCAGTTTCATTTGCTCGCCGTTATAAATCAGATACGTAGTTGACGAAGTTGATACGTACTCAAAATGCATTAATTACAAAAGTCAAATGAGGAAATTAGACAAGGTTTGGTTAATATCGGACTTGTATCGATAAACGACTCGGTCAATATTCGGCAGAAATGTAAACCTTAAGATTTAACGAACAAACTGAGAAACTTAAATTCCAACTACCCCTCCATGCAAATATCTCAATTAGTACCTAACCCAAATATGCAAGTTTGTAAATGCATATTCGCATCCATTGAACACCGGATAAAACTGTACCGAGCCGAATGCTAATTATGCATAAATCATCGGGTACAAAGTTAAACAAATTATGTAGATATGTTTTTATGTAACGAAGCAATTCTCAATGCAAAATAGATACGAGCCTCCGCTTTGATGAATCTCGAAATTAAAAATTTCAATAGGTACATTCTTGTTGTTTTTATAAAGTAATATAAATCTAGTATTGATAACAACATTTTTTTATGATTTTTATCGCATTATCTTCTATAACAAATTTTCGATTTTCGTGAAATTGTCGATGTTTAAACTCCCGTAATTTCTGAAAGAAAAGTGGCACAATAAATCTGCCATTCATCTTTCTCCAAGATGTTTTGCCTTGAAAATGCAACAATTTGAAGCGTCCTCGAAAAAAACGAAAGATAGATTGCGAAAGCAGAGGCTTCAAGATTTAAAATAATCCGAGGTTTAGAATGAGGACTGTGTACAAGAAACAAAATCGAATTCCTCATAAATGCGGTTATCTTTACGGTTTCAGTAACAGTGAATTAAAAAATGTTAAACCCTTCAAAACTGACGCAGTTCTAGTGTTAATAAAAAGCAACGTGCTGATAAAAAAACAACGAGGAGCGAAGGTAAACAACGAAGGGAAAGAGAGAAGCGTGGTTGAGCGATACAAATAAAACAGAGGCTGCGAGGGGGGAGGGGAAGTGAACGAAATTAGGGTGGGTGTTGCAAATAGAAATGCAGGAATCGTGTGCGGCTAAGTGCATCGCAGCGGATATAGCGATTGTCCCTGCTCGGTGTAAGGAAATCGTAAACCAGCGAGGGAAAAGCGGTGAAATATTATTATCACGAGTGCTCCAATCCGTCGAAGCCTCATTAAAAAGTCAGCGTAACTCCTGAGGAGCTCTCCTCGAACTGATTAAGTTGTAGGTGCAGCTGCTCTCCAGGACTGAAGTGCGAGCCAAAGCGAATTCTCCGGCATCCGTTCGCCGGGGGAACCATAAATGCACCCATAGAATATTCGACGAAGGACAAACGTCCGAATACAGATACGTCTGTACCCCCTCCCTCCCGGTTTGATTCGGAACCTCTTGTCAGACAATTAACCCAATTCGATTCGGTTGCTGAATAACCCTCCCTTCTTTACTGTTCTTGTCATAATTGTTGATTCGCCCGCTGTTCCGCTCCGACGGACTTAATTGAGAGCTTTAAAACGACAAAAACAATCGCACCGGTAACTTGCTTCCAGCATTTACATGAAAATGGAAACCGCGCACGTTTTATTTCGCAGTCCGGAAGACTGACAGCCTTTCCGAACTTGTCGCGTTGCTTTGCAAACGGCTGTGTTCTGCACGGAGAAATATCGTGTAGGGACTAGGGAAGGGATCAAGTTCAATATGTACTCACGAATCCGAGTCAAGTTCAATAACCAAGTTTCATTTCATGGGTTTCGATACTACTTAAAAGCAATAAAAGTTTCAATGATTATACTTGAAAAGTTTTCGTTGTGTACAAGTAGTTATCGAACCTTGGAATGAGTACTTACAAGTTTCGAAAATATACTTATAAGTACTTCGATGTTGAAAGTAATCGAAACTTTCACAAGTAGTCCTCGAATCTTGGAAATCAGAACTGCATAGTAGGTTCCGGTACGATATTCGTAAAAGTTTCGAATCTGTTCGACCAAGATTCGAATATACTTGCAAGTATTATTTCCGTTTACCAAAGTACAGTGTTTTATCGATATAAGTCCCCAGCACGGGTCTGCTGAGGGACATTTATGCGCCAGGGATAGTATTCTTTGACTTTTGCCGAACGTAAATAAGGACAGCCGAGCTCGAGAAGCTCGGTCGCCGAGAAGTGTAAACATAACTAATCTGAATTTCTAACTTCTTTATTTTTCATTATTTTCTTATGGGACTCCGAAAAACGTATTCGTGGCATTTTTCTAATGCAAAATCATACCAAATATGATATAATTCCGATGATATTTACTTGTAATAGGCGATTAAAGTAAATATCATTTACAAGTAAATATCATCGGAATTATATCATATTTGGTATGATTTTGCATTAGAAAAATGCCACGAATACGTTTTTCGGAGTCCCATAAGAAAATAATGAAAAATAAAGAAGTTAGAAATTCGGATTAGTGTGATCTCACCGATATACTCGAGCCGCATGATGTCATACTTCTCGGCGACCGAGGCCTCTCGAGTTTCACGGCCCCTCAAGGGGGTATATCCCGCAGTAGTGGGGATAGATATGGGACATTTACAGGTCAGACTTTTGGGACATTTATGGATAAAATACTGTACTTGTAAAAGGTTCGAAACTGTCTGGCATAGGTTCGAGTATACTTAGGAGTACTATTTCTGTTTTTCGAAGTACTTATAGAGAGTTCGAATTCCATCAATCAAGGTTCGAACCTGTTTGCGAGGTACTTGATCACATCCCTAGTAGGGACACTATTTTTTTATGACTGAGTTTACCGCGCCGACCGCGCCGAAAGTACAAAGGAAGCCGAACGTAGAAAAGGACAGCGTGTAAACACGGATCGCGCTATCCTTCGCCCGAAACTTTCATCGTCAATTAAACCACTAAATACAGTAGAAATGATATCGTGTTTAGTGTCATTTTAATCAGAAAAGAACGTGGAAGAATAGCACCAATTAGTTGGCGAAAGTCCTATAAAAAAATAATTAAAAATAAAGAAGTACGCCCTCCAGTGGATCTTTATGCAAAATAAAAATATTCCGCATTGATTGCGGGAAGTAGGAATAAAATAACAATTGATTTCATCCCTTAACGACTTTGTTACGTTCAAAACAACATCACAAAATTCTTGAACTTTTCTAATCTATTATTGTTTTATATTTCACCCAACTAATTTCTGCAGAAATGCATAAAGTTCTGCAGTCTAGTAATTGCTAGACTTTATGTAACATTGAGTAGACGAAATTCCAAATTGCAGGAAAATTTAAGAAATGTCAAGATATTTATCCTACTTGATTTTTATTTGTTAAAATCGATGCTGAGAATTTTTATTTTGCATGAACACCTGCAGTCTAGTAATTACATTCATGATTTTCGTTTGCTTTTGAAAATTATTTAGCGTCCTTCGTTTCGAAGTAGCATAGAAAAATTGAGAGAATTTTCGTTTAAGAACATAACGAGAACAATGCAACTCTCCGCTTTATACTCCTATCGTTAACGAGCAAAATTATGTTGCCCCCAATATTTTTACAACAAGTTTTTTATAGGCCATCAATGATAAATGAACGACATCTTCGTGGCTTACGGTACATAGCAAATTTTACGAGGTACTTTTACGAGAATCGAACGTGAAGAGCACAACGTTTAATTCCAGGTTGAATTATGCGGTTTTGATAAACGCAACTAGATAATGATATTTAAATTGACGCAATTTATTAAAACACACTCGATACTTCGAGAACCGTGAGAGCGAGCTGTGAATGAAGATCCAATTAAAAGCATTAAAAGTAATCTCATGGAAGATTAATTAACTCTCCGCGCTGGAAAAATAAATTAGTTTATATTTTATTCAGTAAATTTTCGGTTGATACTAATTAATCGGAGAGGAATATTTTCAATGTTGCCTGTTTTCCGAAGATAATTCTGCATCGACATTTTCGGAATGGACCTCGCAGTATCTTTTACCGGATTTTCAGTTATCTGTATTTATTGTTAAAAGCTGTACTGAAGCAGTCTTTTGACAATTGAAGAAAACAATATCATTTGTTTAACAAGTTGTGTCGGCTGATATATTTTCAATTTGTTCTCGGGTAATGTACAGGGTGGCTGAGAAATCACTAGACCATTTCGAATTCAACATTTACGAAAGTATGAATGTGAATCTTTCAAAAATAAAAAATTGAAAATAGTGTCTAGTGACTCCTGAGCAATTCTGTGTAAATAGAAAATTGGATTTGATGTTTACTTACAAGAGAGATGCATAAGAAGTGATTAAATTGGCGAGGGCCAGTAGGACTCGTTGCTTCATGATGTCCTGGGATTGATCCTCGCCTGAAACGTGTCCTGGCTCGTTCATCAATTCGCTTCAAACGCCCAACGTTGCCACAATTTCTGATTCTGAAACGGAGAATAATGCGGACATGTAAATCTGAAGTTTCGGTGGCCCAATAAAATTCCTTTGTTGCTTCCGTTAAGTGTATAAACGTCAATGCCGCGTAATATTCATGGGGAAGGAAAATTTTAATAAACATTCGCTCGGGAGAACGCAATCTCGTGTTATCAAAGGCTTCATTTACACAGTAATTCCAGAGATTTGTACCGTGTGTCCATATTAAATTAATTCTTGAAAAGAACGTCAGTGGTGATTTTTCACCTCTCAAATATTTGCATCTTATGATAAAAACATACTTTTAATTGTTTCATTTTTTTTAGTGGACGCTCTTGAATGAAAAATAAGTTAAATCTGATCGGTGGTAAATGAACAGTGAAATCACACGGGATGTCCATTTTATGGCAAAAATGAAATTGTGAAAGAATATTTAAAGAACCGATCATTTTATTTCAATCTTACATTATAGATACATCATGGTACACTAAGCATTTCATTATTATAATAATAAGTAAATATTATAATAAATTAAATTATTTCAGAAAAATATTTTATTTCATTTTACTTCGATTCTGCAATAGAAAAATAATAAGGTTAGTTAATTAAGTGCTAATGCGGTTAGATAACCCACCTGTTTAATATTATGGATATTAGAAAGTTTATATTTGTGGTAAATTATAATATATTATACATATTGAACAAAACGAAATACAAGAGATATATAGAAATAACATTTTGTTGCTGCAAATTCGAAATGGAAGAACAAACAAGTTACCAATAAATAATATTTTCCGTGTATTGATTGATATTTAATATATTTCTAATTAATTGTTTAACTGCATTTAGCACGTAACAGCACGGCAATATACATACGTTCCGATCGTCGTCGTCCCTGTTATTTGGGGTACAATGCGAGCGATGAAACTTCGTTCCGCCGGTCATCAATGATGATTTATATCGACGAGTAAAAATGTAGGTCGAAATTCCACTCGAAATTTCGTGGTGAACGATGTGCAAGAACCGAGGAAAAAAGCGAGTAGGAATACAGATCGAAAGTTCGTTAGCGGCCCGATGAATGATATGCTGATGGTCCGATGAGTTCTCAAGCGACAACTAGTAAAGTAAATGCTTGGACGCGAAGGGGACAAATAAAACAACGCGTCGCGCGACCGTAAAAATCGAGTCACGTGTTAACGTGCTCAAAAGAAAAAATTATTTCACGATCCGCCGAAAAATTCGCAGCGTTATTTCTGCACTCTTGTAATACGCTGTGATGAAATTACATTCGAATGGCTGCGCGAAAAACTAAGAAATCGTTCAAAGAATTATTAAAAATACAAAGAAGAAATTTCCATTTTTCAAAGCAATTGCAAAAAATAATAACATCTTTTGTTGCAATAACTGGTTTCATTCTTCCCGGCATACTCTCGATTTATTTCTAGTGTATCGTTCTCGTGCTACATTGCAATTAACTGGTCAATTAATTATCGCTTGTAGGTAACAAGTTCCTTTACAAATTCCTTCTTTGATCATTTCCATGGATTTCTGACTGGGTCGAGAGGTCTGGAAAATTCTCGTGCCAATAGAGAACTCATTTTCCTGTAACGAGTTTGCATTTTTACGGCAAGGTGCAAAATCATGCATGAAAATAATCAGAAGAAATGTTTCCATTCAGGGATTCGTTGATTTAGTGTACAATCGGGCTTTGATTTCGCTTGTCCTGACAATTTGAGCACCCACTGTGTATCTACATCATGATTCAACATTAGAACAAAATAAAAATGTATTTATTTGGGGACGGAAGAACGAACTGTGTACAAGTGTTCAAAGTTTCGATTAAATCGGTGACCCGAAGGTTGTGCGCTCTCCTTGTAAGTGAGTACTACTGGCAAACAGTCCCGGTGGCGCGGCGACGCGGCGGCGTTTCAATTATGTGGTAGATCGACGATAATTAATACTATTTTATGTGCGCGGTTCGACGGATGTGCGGGTACGGCCAATCGACTGCCGCAGAAAGGAATCGAATTAGGGGACTAATTCGTTCGTGACGGGTGTTCCTTTGTGCTGGAATCCAGCGTTCCCGGCAAACTCGGTCCCGGTGTCGTTCAACGGGACACAAAACACCGCATACTCTTGACTCTGCCTCGTTCCTCTCCGCTCTACTCTGCTCTGCTCCTCTTTGCTCCGCTCTGTTTCTCTTCGTTCAACTGTGCTCTGCTTTGCTCCTCTTCGCTCTACTCTGCTCTGTTTTGCTCCTCATCGCTCTACCCTGCTCTGTTTTGTTCCTCATCGCTCAACCCTGCTCTGTTTTGCTCCTCATCGCTCTACCCTGCTCTGTTTTGCTCCTCATCATTCAACCCTGCTCTGTTTTGCTCCTCATCGCTCTACCCTGCTCTGTTTTGCTCCTCATCGCTCTACCCTGCTCCGTTTTGTTCCTCATCGCTCTACTCTACTCTGTTGTGCTCCTCATCGGCTCTGCTTTGCTTCTCATCGCTTTACTTTGCTCCTCATCGGCTCTGCTTTGCATCTCATCGGCTCTGCTTTGCTCCTCATCGCTCTATTCTGCTTTGCTTCGCCCCTCACCGCTCTATTTTGTTCCTCATCGCTCTAGTTTGCTCCTCACCGTCTCTACTTCGCTCCCCATTGCTCTATTTTGTTCCTCATCGCTCTACTTTGATTCTCTTCGCTCCGCTCGGCTCGTCGCAGCCGCGAGGATGGACGCCGTGAAACGAGCAGGCCGCAATTCCGGCAAACAACCTCGGGCTCGCAAACACCTGGCCGTCCCCTGCTCGCGGGCCGGTGCTCACGCAAAACCTCCCCACGAGAAACATACTTCCGAGCATGCGTTTGACTTGCAATTTAATTTGCCGCGGTTCACGGCGATAATCAGGTCGCTTTCATCCGAACGCCGCGCCGCCGTTCTTCGTTAAACGCAGCGGTGCCGGTGACAGCCCTTCGAAAATTGTCTGCCGCGTCAAACCATCCCCTATCAAGCGATTCGCTAGGCAATCAGCTTTCACAGGAACACACACACACACACTCTCTCTCTCTCTCTCTCTCTCTCTCTCTCTCTCTCTCTCTCTCTCTCTCTCTCTCTCTCTCGGTCCTGGTAAGTTGCTTCGAGGACGACCGTGCCCGAGATTGCGGCAAAGCGTTTTCGAAAAGGAGAGGCGCAGCTGATCCCAGACTGCCGAATCGCTCCAAGTTCCAGCAAAGCATCTGCCAGCCGGATTATCTCACGAGAGAACTTCGCTAACCTGACACACCCGATTTTCTTTTTAACTCCGCAGACTCGCGAGCAACCCCGGTAAAAGGATCAGGCGGATTCTGTTAGCGCTCGTTTTTGCGCTTCCCTCGGTTTCGGTGTGTCTTGGGAACTAAGTGGGTGGCCGCGAATGTTTTTTGATGGTGAGTTCTAGACCGTGGCCGGCTCGCGATTCCTTAGGCTGGTAAATAACATTGTGCTAACGTTGTAACAATCTTATTGTGAACGCGTCTTAACTCTTCGGATGGACGATTTATTATGTTACGGATTTCACCATATCTGACGATGACTCAGACTTTTTGGTGGTTTTCATAAGGTTTTTGAAAATTTTTAGACAATGATCATATCAATTTTTAAATATTCCGAGTCAGTTCAGTGCGCAGACGTCGTCTCTAAAAAGCGAATGAAGCGTGTTGATTAATTCTTTATTTAAATGATAACATAATTTTTCGCGTTTTTATATTTTTTTATTATAGTTTTTTATTTATTATAATACTTAGTACTATAGTACTAATTATAGTATAGGTATTATAGTTTTTATATTTTCGCGAAATTATATCATTCCGAGAAATTGTTTATGTAATATTGCCATTATAATGTTTTCGTAATTTTCTTACAATTAACAAAGCATACAATTTACAATGCTTCCTCAGTCTTGCGACATGGAGAACGGTAAAATTATTCCCGATACAAGTAATTGTATCTAATGGGATACATGTCCCCGTAAACTACACAGAAAGAGACTCCCGGAAATTCGAAACACACCCCCCAAAAGCGTCCGGTCGTGTTTCGGTGAAAAAAATCTGAGAATCGGAAGAAGGACGTAGTTCGGTCCGAAGTCTAACGACGACAACGCGCGATTCCTACAACACAAGCCAGAATATGATCTATATTTTTCACATTTTGTTCAGTACCATGTTCCTGTTGCGTCCGGATCAATTTCCACCGCCGCGGCTCGCTTATCGACACCGTGACAAGCGTGACAAGCGTGACGAGCGCGATTAACCTTTTCCGGGAAGTTCGTTTCACGCGTTCCATAACAGCGGATTGTTGGTGATCGGAAAAAAAAGAAACAGATTTAGAAAATCCCGTTCGCGTAAAAGATTCGTACAAGGGACGCTTTAGGCGAGACGAGTATTGTGCCTTGGGGAAAGTCAGTTTCGTCGAAAGGAGAAAGTCGAAATTAAAGGTAACGAAGTTGGACATTTTATTCTTTGAATGGAGCGAAAATAAAAGACGGCGATTGCCAAGCAACGCGTCGCGTTACACATTTTAATTTGTTGGCGGTTTCAGTTGACTTCGATATGTTTTGATTAAATTTCTGGTTTCCGGGAATCCTGGCCTTATCGCGTGCCGCTCGTTTTCGACAGTTCTTTCCCTGCGTTTAGTAATGATAAACCTTGTCACACTTGGATTCTCCAGATTTTCGAATTCGCCGGACATCTACAGGTAACCAGAAATCTCATTTCTTCACGGCTTATTGTGGGAACTATTATTATGTAGTTGGCGATTCCGGGCAGATTAGGTGAACGTAATTGGATGAAACATGGCTCATCCGTCGAATCCACGGCTAATGAATCGTGTCGTTGACGCGGTGGTGCATCTGGGCGAGGGTAAAGGATCTACTGCTCGAGACGTCCTTGACTTTCTACGGTATTCTTCGAAGAGCGCGCAGAGAAACCTGACGATGAAGGTAACATTATAATTTTCGTAAAAATTCAATTTTATTCGAGAAACACTTAGAGAAGCGGACGTTACCATCGATCGCATAATCAACAATCGTTAGTAGACTGCGGATTTTATAGCGTATTGGTCTCAGCTTAATCAGATAATTAAAAGAAGAAAGAGATTTTTATTTCGCTCCTGTGTCTTGCAATCAATGCAAACATTTTTTATTTTGCATAAAGGTCCGCAGTCCAATCATTCTCCATTTAATAATATAATAATTTGCTTTATTTCAGCCTTACAGCTAAGAAATATGACTTGGTTTACAATAACCTATCTGTACATAACTATCTTATTTCACACATTCTCTCTCATTCATTTCTATGTCTCACACATTCCTACCCTGTCCTACTCTTTTAGTATCCTAATTATCACTAACCCACTTAATTACCATCGATCGCATAATCAACAATCGTTAGTAGACTGCGGATTTTATAGCGTATTGGTTTCAGCTTAATCAGATAATTAAAAGAAGAAAGAGATTTTTATTTCGCTCCTGTGTCTTGCAATCAATGCAAACATTTTTTATTTTGCATAAAGGTCCGCAGTCCAATCATTCTCCATTTAATAATATAATAATTTGCTTCATTTCAGCCGTACAGCTAAGAAATGTGACTTGGTTTACAATAACCTATCTGTACATAACTATCTTATTTCACGCATTCGGTCCATACTTTCTCTCATTCATTTCTATGTCTCACACATTCCTACCCTGTCCTACTCTTTTAGTATCCTAATTATCACTAACCTACTTAATTCCTTACTTATTGCATCCCTCCCCATTCCCTAACTTTTTCATTTTTGTTTTATTCTCTTTGGTCTATTTGTGCATTCTTTTCTCTTTTTTCCCCAACCTCTCCAACCACTCTTCAACCTTTCTATCTTTCTTCCCGCTCACTACATCCTCGAGCTTGATCATTTCCCCCATAATCATTCTCTATTTATCAATTTGTATGAAGCACCCTTTTGAGACGAAAGGATATTTTTTTCAAAATGTCTTACAACCGAAATATGTTTGAGTCGAGCTTCTTAATGAATTAAGGGGAAAAGTTACCCTTTCTCTGCCAAATGTGGCAAAAGTGGAAAGTAATCGAAATAAAGGACATGCTTTTCTTGATAATTGAATTGAATTGAGTTAATACTGATTCGAATTATAATATTCGTGTTCAGAAGCATTAAGAAGATATACAAGTAAAAGGAAACAATTTTTCGGAAATGTTTAAACAACGTTTCTCAAGGAGGTTTTAAGAAAATCATTTCTTCAGTTTGTTGTAAGAAATACTAATGATATTCTATAATGAATTATCGATCATAGCGTTTGGAATTTTACACTCCTAAATCGGCCGTTCTATCTACTGTCGTTTTTCGGCAGGAAAAAAATTATTCCCTTATTCATCACATGTGTGGAAAGTTCCAATTTGTTTTTTAATTTTCGAGTTACAGTGGTAGAACCGTGAATTCTCGCTCCACGGATTGAATTAATTATACGGCGCTTTGCTCGCAAAAATCGATCGCTAATCTGCAAGATTCTCGCTTCAAGGTTGCAGGCAGTTGTCAAAGTATTCCAAGTATTCGAGGAACTTGTGAACGATCTAGTAATCGATGAAATGCAACGGCGCGGCGCGGCTAGCATTCTTGGTACACGGCTTTCCGAACATTCTCTTTCTTGTGAACATTTTCATAGACGATACCTATTACCTCCGGGAGAAAGTATTGAAGACAAACTTTGGTCAATCAAATAATTTTTTCCTGTAACGCTTCAACAAGAAATTCAGAAGAAATTAACAAGCTACTGGCGTTATTTTAGTATCTTCTATTATTTAACGTTACGTTACGTTGTAATGAAATTTTGAATCAACTAAGTTTATGTGTTACTTGAACATCAAGAGGCATAAAGCACTACACCGGATGAAATAATAAAAAAATTAATACGACGAATGCCACGATTAACGAAAACTGTAGTAAATGCCAAAGTTGAATTTTTCGACGAGAAGAACATTCAGATTTAAAAGTTATTAATCTATTTCTGTTTGAATATTGTTTGATTACTTATGCGTAGCCGTTAATTTTATACTTATAAAATGAAAAACTGATTAAGAGTGAAATTATTTTGCGCCAAACATTTTCTGTCCTTATTTTTTTTCTTAATTTTCAAGTGTCCATACTTCCATGAGCGGTAGTGTATTAATTTAATATTGGTAAAATGTATAAAGTAATAATTATATATATTATTAAATAAATTATTGTAAGGTTTAAATTATGAAATCTAAATATTAAAATTAAAAGTATATTATATATTGATGAATAATTTAATAATATTGCGTATGAAGAAGTATTAAATCCGAGGATAATTGGGGTTAAGGTTATGAATAAACTAATAATATAGAAATTGAATTTGATAAAACAAATAAAGATTAATTATTGGAATAGTTTTGATAATAGTAAGTAAAGATATTAGTGAAATATAATTAATATTATTTATTACAAAATTCATTCAACTATTTAATGGAAATATACCTAATTTTAATCATATGCTGAATATTAATAAATAGTTAATATTTGATATATAGGAATGATTAAAAATTGAAAATAAAATTAAAAAATAGATGAAATTATAGAAATTAAAAAATATAAAATTCTATAAATTTTAAGAGAGTTAATATATATATATATATATATATATTTTATAGAATTTTCGTTTTATAGAATTTTATATTTTTTAATATCTAGAATTTCATCTATTTTAATTTTATTTTCAATTTTTAATCATTCTTATATATTAAATATTAACTATTTATTAATATTCAGCATATGATTAAAATTAGGTATATTTCCATTAAATAGTTGAATGAATTTTATAATAAATAATATTAATTATATTTCATTTATATATATATATATATATATATGTTTATTTATTGCAACAGATTTATTGCAATAAACTGTACAATACAATTCCTACGTAAAGATACTGTTTGTCATAATATCTTATAATTATACTGGGGTGCTTCTTTCTTTTGCAAAATAGTACATGCACGGACACATAATAGCGCAAGATGTTTCTTTTACATAAACAAATGAGAAAACAATTAATACGAAGCAGATTCCTTTGAGCGAAATGTCCCGAGAAGGGTCTAAAAATGCCCTTCTGACGCAGAATGGCCCGTTAACAGAGAGACCATATTTCAGGTTCACCGAGCTTTGAAGCACGCTGTAAACGCTGGTCTTCTGCGGCACAGAAGCGGTCGTTACAAGGCACTGTTCACGTTAAATCCGGCACCGGTTAAGCAGCCGGTGAATGAGACTAACGATGAAAAATCGGTCGATGGACCGACCACTCTCGACGTGGAGCACCAGCCGTCCAGGAAAGTCAGCTCGGATCGCAAAGAGAACACCAGGTATTCACACGCTCCTCGCCCTTGTCTAATTACGCTGCAACGCATTCGGGAACTTTACACGCGACGCGACACACTGCGATCCAATTAATATCCCCAGCGATAATACGGTTACGCAAGTTTCTGTCCTCTTAAAACGATACTAACTACCGGGGACGTGGTTAACATTGTCGGAGTTGGCAGTGCCGCGAAGAACCAGCTTAACGGAATATGTGAGGTTCACATCACTACAACGTTCAATCACATCACAGTCGTTCGACTTTTTCGGTCGGATCGAGAGCCAGAGAGTTGTAACAGTCGGAAAAAATAAACCCTTTGCACTCGGAGCTATTTTAACTCGAAAATTAAACATTTCTTCCGACCTAGAATTTTGTTCATTTTATGGATATGAAATTGATATAATACCTCGTACAATACTTGATATGCATAATTACTTAATATAATTAATATAAATTAATATAATACCTCATACAATACTTAAATGTTTAACAATATTATTACGATTTCAGCGCACTGGTTCGATCAATTGCTATTTAAGATACTATTTGCGAATTACCGCAATAATTTTTTCGACGTTTCGATCCTACTTTAGATCATTCTCAAGAAAAGGAGGATCGAAACGTCGAAAAGATTATTATGGTAATTTGACAGTGCGCTGAAATCATAATAATATTGTTAGCAACAATCTACGATCGACGTAAGGAAACATTTACATGTTTAAGTTTTGAATGAATATTTTGAATGATGGTACAACAAATTTTAGTGGTGACTCGTTTCGGTCACTATTCAGACCATTTTCAAGAAAAATCTTTTTTTTCTCCTTTTTTGTATAATTGCGTCTCTAAACGCAATTATTATTAAATTAATATATACTGTGTAATTTATATTGCCTTCCGCATAAAAAAGAAAACCAAATGTTCTAAGAAAAAGCAAACCTACTTGCTAAGTGAACAAATTAATTTAAACTCTTTACAACTTTGTAACCACATGTTGGTTCCATGTCTGTGATATACGAACTGAGGCAGACGTTAGAATTTGAAGAGGTACAGACGCAATTATACAAAAAAGGAGAGACAAAAATAAATTTTTCTTGAAAATGGTCTAGATAGTGACCGAAACGTTGAAAATTTCGTGGTAATTTGCAAAATTGCTTAAGTGGTATCATTAGATCGAACCAGTGCGCGGAAAACAGTAATATTCGTTATTAATCTTGGTGTTCCGCAAATGTTTCATACAAAAATTCAAATCGAAAGTGTTCCGCGACTTGAAAAAGATTAAGAACCACTGGCTTAAACAAAGGTGTTTCAACGACTATTTCCACTACTCTGTGCGCGAAAGGTGCCCGCCTCGGGCGGTGTACGGGCACAAACGGATTAAATAGAATGGAAGGGGTCACTTCGCACCGTCATGAAATTGTTTAGAGGGAAACGTAAGAAGCCACGGCACGGAAGGAAGCACAAACGCAGCCGTAGCCGTAGCCGTCTAAGAAGACGAAGACACCGGAGCGAGTCCAGCAATAGCCCGATGGAAGACGCGGGACCGGTTCGGAAGTACAAGCACAAAGACAATGGGCAAAGAGATCGGTCACCGCAACGTAGGATCTCCGATGGCAACGCGAAAGCTGATATCGGGATCTCATCTTCGAGTCGCAGAAGAGGTAAGACTCGGGCGAAAGACGTGGACTACTCTTCCGATCTGTCGGACAGTGACTACGAAGATAGGAAACCTAAAGGTAAATATACTAAACATTCAACAGAAAATTTGTCGACCAATACGCCCCATGTTTCTACAGCAAAGAAAAACGCCGCGTTACGCCAAGACTGTAAATCCAGCGAGAGCGGAAAGGTGAGCAGGAGGTCGTGTTCGCGAAATCGAAGCCCGCAACGACAAAAATCGCAACAGCTGCAGCCTAAGCGATCGCACGAGGATGTGAAACGCAGCAAAACAGATAGCGAAGATCAGAGGACTGACGATCAAAACGATTTACCCCAGCAGGATATGGAGAACGAGCACGCGCCTGATAACAGCGCGAGCGGCAGCACATTGTAAAATTCCTCGTCCTTGCGGAACACAGATTATATTCATTAAAATCCTTCGTGTACCTCGAACGCTGTATATGAAATATTGTACTCTGTGGATTGTTCTATGGTCCTCTGTATAGTATACCATTACTGTATATTGTTGTTTTTCTTTATTTGTTGCCAATAGAAATGTCGCACAGTGGTCCAAACGGGTCATTTAGCTGGACAAAACCCAAAAAATGGAAATCCCGCAGAAAATTTCCCGCTTCGATAAATGAGAGGTAAGCTACCAGGTAAGAAGAATCACTGCTGTTTTTTCCCATTTTGTCACCCCATAATAAAATATACGATTCCAACGAACAACTCATTCTTTAACTTCGTATTTCTTCATCGTCGTTCGACACCTCACTATTCGTTAGTATGTACAACTCAACGACAAGCCAGACGGCCGTAAATTTTTCGAAAATTCAATAGTGCAGCTCCATAGCAAGTCGCACATTCGGGAAGAATTGTTGGTTCAATAAATATATACGCAGACATGCTTTCTTATTACATTGTCTTTATTTATTCATTACAGATTCATACATAAAATGTTTGTATATTATTGTACAAATACGTAACTTATATTCTAAACATTTATAACAAGAATGTTGACAGTTTCAGAGAGACTAGCAACGGTGTACAATCTAGCTACCTCAGAAAGATCGATTTCTTTCAACGACAAAGGTGATTTACCCCCTCATGAACGTTTCGAAACCAAGGAGATGCATTGCTCAGCGTGTATCTGCTACAGCGTAGAATAAGCAGGCGTGGTTATCTGACAATATCATGAGCTCGTCCCAGCAGATACATTCCCTCGCATTAGGTGTTACGGACGACATAAAAATTGTCTGAGGAGCTGATGTGATATACGGTCTGCGAAGAGGATGGTCGGAGGATGCGGAGGTCGCATGCTCCGCGTCGAAGGGAAGTTTCCGGCAGCGGTGGAAACGCCATTGGCTAAACCGATAAACAGCGGAAAGCTTTAGCCGATGCGACTACGTTGAAAAATATTTTGCTTCGAGGCTTCCGGCGGGCCCGAGTTAGAAAAATTCTCGTAAAGCACGGTGTCCGCACAGTGTGATATTTCGATCATTTAGGGGCATTAAATTCTTAATGGTGTTGTTTCTTTCTTTTTATCATGTATTTTGTTAAAACTACTTAAAATATGATGACTTCTAATTACTTTACTAATTACGATGACTCGTAATTACTCTTAAAAGTCGTGATACTTTGCGACAACGTAACACGGATGGTTTACCACCCAATATTTATAATAGGATAGAATAGATAATTTAGAATAGAACGGCTGACTGAGTGAATTTTTCTTGGCAACTAGCTCTAGGCAAACGGATTTTAGCCGTCCCAAGTTAAACCGTGTTCGACGACGATCCCTTAAAATTTTCTAGAACGCAGAAATCCTATTATCTCGAGGATCTCGCGAAGGTAAAGGTTTGAAATGCGCGTGTTAGTAGGACGGTTTCGCGAATCGCATTTATTACCCGGCCCGTTTTCCAACGATCGGCATATTTGTACACGTTGTACACACATTGTCCTCCGCGGGCAGGTAAAAACAACTTTCTAGAACAAGCTGACCGATGATTATTCGCCAGAAAAATTTCCTGGCCGTGCTAATACACCGTGAACTCTCAAATACCGAAGCCATCGGTTCACGGCTCACGAAATAAAACCACGACGGCGGTGCAAGTGCCGGTAAAATTGCTCTGTGATAATCCCGCCTCCAACGAGCGTAATTTTTCCGCCGCGTTGAATTGTGTACGCGGAAAAAGAAAAGCTGGAAAACGAAGAGCTATTGCAACTCGGTAGACCATTACGGGGCGTCGCGAAGATAAGAATATCGTCCGACCGACCTTTGCCGCCTATCCAGACCTCCTTTATTTGTTGATCAACAACGGCTGCCTCCTCCTCCTTTCCTTTTTTCTCTCCGCGAGTTACCTATTGCGCGACTTCGAAAGCTTCTACCGAACCGGCTTTTTACGCTTCCTCCGATCCCCTTATTTTTCATTTTACCACGTTCTTCGTTTTCGTGTTGCCTGCCCCGCTGCGACTCTTCGGTTAAACATCTTTCAAAGTAGCACATTCACCAGACCCCTTTCAACGTTCTCAGGAGAAAATTAGATCGTGTGTGCGTCGGCGCTCACCAACTTGCCGAGCACTTCTTTCGCATTTTTCTCACTATTTCCACTTTTATGTTTCACTTAATTCATTCACGGGGACAAACGTTTCATATTGCTGGATTTGATGCATTCGTTAGAAAAATGGGTGGATGCAATTTAACCCTCGTACGTTCCTCAAGGGTGAAAATTCACTCATTCAATATTTTTACATACTGTGAGATGTGTTTCTTTAAAATGTGGCGCTAAAAATGAAACATAATGTGTTGATTTAACGTGTAAAATAAAAATGAAACATAATGTGTTGATTTAACGTGTAAAATAAAAATGGGCAAATTGTTATCCTAGTCTCCTTTATGCAGCTATGTTTGAGGAGCGTATGAGGATTAAATCAGTAACAGGATTAAATGAATATAAGAATGTTCATGTATTATTTTTACTTTGTCGAAATTATTAAAAGAAGAACGACCATTTTATTTGACTTGTGTTTCGTACAATCGATATGAACAATTTTTATTTTGCTTAAAGATCCGCAGTCTACATATTACAGATCATGAAAGAATGATCTAGAAGTGAAGGATTTTTCCCCCTTTTGGGCTCCCTCGATCTTTGCTGTAATTTTTGTGCCAAGTGATAGTTTGTGTCAAGACATGAATCGCTGCACGTTTTTAAGTTGGGTTGACAATCAGATTTTGACACATCACGGATCAAATTAATGCGAAATTAATTCGAAAACTGTTTCCACGTTTCTTCGCGATCTAAAATAACGAATTTTTGAAAAAGAATTTGCAATATTTATAGGGACCGATATTTTTATATTTACGAAGCATTGATTGCTAAAATTTCATTAAAAATTTGGAAGATGTGTGAGAATTAACAGTAAGCAGTAATTTTGAAATCGGTAAGCCAATGAACCTTCACTAATTTTACGATTTTTTCGAGATGTCTGGCATCTCAGGATCGATATTTTTATTTTATCCTGAAGCATTGATTATTCATTTAAAAAAATTTTGGAATCGGTAAACCGATGACGCGAACCTTCCCTAATTTTACGACTTTATCGAGATGTCTGGCATCTCAGGACCGATATTTTTATTTTCCTGAAGCATTGATTGTTAATTTTATAAATTTTGAAATTGGTAAGCCGGTGATGCGAACCTTCTTCCCTAATTTTACGACTTCATCGAGATGTCTGGCATCTCAGGACCGATATTTTTATTTTCCTGAAGCATTGATTGTTAATTTTATAAATTTTGAAATTGGTAAGCCGGTGTCCCCCGCGAACTTTTCCTAATTTTACGACTTTATCAAGATGTCTGGCATCTTAGGACCGATATTTTTATTTTCCTCTGAAACATTGATTATTAATTTTTAAAATTTTGAAATCGGCAAGCCGGTGACGCGAACCTTCCCTAATTCAATAAGTTATGTAAAGAAATTGTTTTCACACAGCAAGTACGAAATTTCTCGTGATATAATAACTATAATATCCTATTCAGTTAACATACGTTAAAATATACGATTTTTTGCAGACGCAATTTCTCTTGAAAAGGATTCATATCCGGATCGAAACGCTGAGAATTTAAAAATTTGCAAAATTGCTTGTTAGTCAAAATTAGATCGAACCTAAAAAAGCTACGTGAAAACGTCGTCGGTCAGTTTTGAATCGGGAAAAACTATCGGCAATATCGTAAAGCGCAGAGACTTTCTATAAATCCTCGGTATCGATGTTTTCGCACGATCAGATTTATCACCGCTGTTAAACTGATAGCTGCGGTCACGTTGCTATCAAAGCTTGTGTTCACACATCGCCTCTTTAGCACTGTTGCTCGCTGTTACCGTCCCGTTCAATCCATTCACGCTAATTAAGTGCTATCCTGTCGCGTAACTTTTTATTCCAGCAAACCGCCGCTTAAGAGGACATTACACTTTCTCGGATCGGAGAAATCGACACTTTAGAAAGTACAAGATTTCGATAATATTCTCTGAAAATTTCAGAGGAAAATTCGAAATACTTTCGAAGTTATCCGATCGATCGTAAGTAGATTTTATATGCGGAAATTCGTTTGTCAAAACTTTAAACGCGTTTTTCTCAAAACGACGTTTTTGTAATCGGCGTGCATGATAACTTAAAAACCATTCAACCGATCGGTCTGAAATTTTTATATGTTCTTCTACACAACAATAGCCTCAGTATAGACTAGAATAAATAAGCTTGGTTTTTTTTTACGAAGAAAATAATATTTTTGAAACCACCAACTTTGGAGATCCACTTTGTGAATTTTTGCCCGAACAAAATAATCGTAGTCTATACTGGGGCCATAGACACTTTTTCTAAAGATGATTCTTTTTTTTCAAAGTGAACCGCAATTGTACACGCCAGATCAAAATTTTTAAAATGACTTCCATGAGGCCAAATCGTTTACAAAATTGTATAAAAATTTTTTCTCGTATTTGAAGACTTAAGATATATGTCAAAAAAAGTACGGACTCAGAAAATGTTTTTTCATTGCTTTATCAGTGCCATGAAAATTATTCAAATTTTCGACCGAGAAAGTGTAACGTCCCATTAATAGATTTTGCTTTCGCATTTCTTAAAATTTTCCAGCTACGAGAAATAATAGCATTCTTATATTTTCCTGACCCGGGAACCCTTCCAGCAGTAGGAAATTGCATAAAGTTATTTATTTACTTATTAATGAGCACGAGTTTTACGCGTGCCGGTAATTTCAGTGGTAAGGGACGAATCACAAGGGCTAAGATAACATTTTCCGGGGCGAATTGATGACTTAAACTGAAGCGAAGAGTACTTCCGTTGAAGGGCCCCGAGATCCTGGAATTAAACATGAAGTTTCTGAAGGAGCTGCTAAGTGGCCAATAAAAATCTCGTTACGAATACCCAAAATTCATGTCCCATCGTCCCTCAAAAAAAATAAAGTTCCGACATTTTCTTTTTGTTAGGCGTTAGGCAAGCAGCCCCGACGACGCGGCGGAAGCTTGGGGGTGGCGTGTAATTCACTGAAAAACTGCTGTGCCGGTGGCTTTATTTCATTCGAAATTAAGAATTCACGTAGACGTCTCTCGAGAAACGGTGGCCGTCGTTGAATTAAAGTTTGAATGTCCCCGTCGGAACTGAGACGTCCTCGTCTCCATTCATTTTTAATCGGTTTTCAGCTAAACAAGATTAAATTGAATGCGGCGTAACACTTTTTTCCCCCGTGTCAATCCCCATTAGTTCATTAAAGGAGTTTCGCAACATACGTATACTCGTTTCTCTACCTCCTTTCAACCGGCGATTAATTAACTCGATCAATCGCGTGAATACTGAAATGGTACTTTTCCAGTCTTACGAGATTTTGGAGGCTGCACTGATTATAGATTTTTAACTCGGGACAGACGCAGAAGATTTCTATTTTGGGTGAAGATTCGCGATCTATTAATGAGGATTTGAAACCTGTATAACTGAAATGGTACTTTCTAGTCTTACGAGATTTTAAAGGCTGCACTGATTATAGATTTTTAACTCGAGACAGATGCAGAAGATTTCTATTTTGCGTGAAGATTCGCGATCTATTTAGAAGGATTTGAAACGTGTATAACTGAAATGGTACTTTCCAGTTTTACAAAATTTTAGAAGCTGCATTGATTATATTTTTTAGCTGGTAACAGACGTAGAAGATTTTTATTTCGCGTGAAGATTCGCGATCTATTAGAGGATTTGGAACGTTTATAACTGAAATGGTACTTTCCAGTTTTACGAGATTTTAGAGGCTGCACTGATTATAGATTTTTAATCGGGACAGACGCAGAAGATTTCTATTTTGCGTGAAGATTCGCGATCTATTTAGGAGGATTTGAAAGCTGTATAACTGAAATGGTACTTTCTAGTCTTACGAGATTTCAAAGGCTGCACTGATTATAGATTTTTAACTCGAGACAGACGCAGAAGATTCTATTTTGCGTGAAGATTCGCGATCTATTTAGGAGGATTTGAAACGTGTATAACTGAAATGGTACTTTCCAGTTTTACAAAATTTTGGAAGCTGCATTGATTATAGTTTTTTAGCTGGTAACAGACGTAGAAGATTTTTATTTCGCGTGAAGATTCACGATCTATCTAGGAGGATTTGGAACGTTTATAACTGAAATGGTACTTTCCAGTTTTACGAGATTTTAGAAGCTGCACTGATCATAATTATAGATTTTCAGCTGACAACAGACGTAGAAGATTTTTATTTCGCGATCTATTTAGGAGGTTTGTTGAACGAATATTATAACTTACAGTTTTTTACAGATGCAAAAATTTCTCTTGAAAATGATTCACATTGGGATTGAAACATTGAGAACAATTTAAATTGCAAAATTGCTTTGTGAGTAACAATTGATCGAACCTGTAGCGCTGACATCATTACATTGTTTATTTGCACTATTTACGATCGACATAATTGAAAATTTAAAAATCTATTTAGGAGGATTTGAAACGTGTATAACTGGGGAATGATCAAACAAAAATTGATTCCAGTATAGAGTTATAATGAGCTCGTAACGAAACGTTTAGCAAGATGGGCTCGTTGCATATGGTTGCGCTCAACTTCGTTTCCTTTAATTTCGTACACCGAGACATTTCAGGTGGGTCAACGAGAAATTGCATTGCACGCTCGTGAACACAAGATGCATCGTTTGGCCGCAACGATCCTCCAGAAAACGAAATCTGCCGTCCCCGACAAGATCTCTCTCTCTCCCTCTCCCCGTGAAAATGTCGCGTGATACCGTGATACCGACTTTCTTCGCGCTTTTCAAAGGAGACGGTTCCAGTTTATCGCGATGCTCGAGTAGCTTTTGTGTTTTCGCAATACCCCGTCGCACGGCTTATACACGGCCAACGACGAAATCAGGGAAACTCGACATCGTCCGCGCGTGTCGCCAGGATGCCGACTTTTAGCTACTCACAATTATGTTTCGTTCACAAAGATGAGCATTTGCATTTTGCTGAGCAACACCTCGCTTTAAAATCACGATTGGATTATGGCACTAAATCAGAAAGAAATATTATGTAAACATGGGTCACACAGAGCTTTATTAAAAAGTTATAACAAAATTACGGAATTCAAGTAATATAGGAATATCTCAATCGCCAAAGGACACATAATTGTACATTCTTTATACTGTTTTAAATTGCATAGGGAATAGTTTCATGATCACTTAGATACCTACTTCGATACAATAAAAACATAATAAGAAATTTCTCTTGCCTTCTTGACACTAATCGCACCGCGACCAGTCAAATGACCGCTTCCATATTGTTTATTTTTTAATTATTGAAATTATAAAGATTCTTCCATCAGAAATTATTCAATAAATTTCTTTATTCGAGCACGTATTATTATAAAAATCGTGGAAAATCTGAATAAATTCAGTCTTGTCATTTTTATAAAACAATATATATATATATATCCGACACATTTTATACCCGGTACGATTGGTGTTAATAAACAAATTGAGCCGTCAGTATTACGTACATTAAAGTGAAGCAGGAGCTCGTTACTGCGGCACAAAAACCACTAGGAATGTCCCTAGTACTGCGGTGCGAGTTGCAATTACGATGAGAACAATTACGATCAAACTTTGCCAGTATATTCTATGGCACCAAATAAGAAAAAAATGTTATGTAAACATAGATCACACAAAGACATTAGTGGCCGGATTTAATATTCGGACACTCTAAAAAACTTTTTTAATATTGTACTAAACGATTTGAACTTTTTTTGGTAGCTAGAGCAATTAGTTTACTACAGGATGTGAAAATTGCGATTGATCGGAATTGTAAAAAAAATACTGGAAGCTGCATTTTACAACTTTTTTATGTGGGCCTATATTGAAAATTTAAAACGTACGGGTATAAAATGTGTCGGATATAATATTGTTTTATAAAAATGACAAGACTGAATTTATTTAGATTTTTCACGATTTTTATAATAATACGTGCTCGAATAAAGAAATTTATTGAATAAAAAATTTCTAGTGGAAGAATCTTTGTAATGTCAATAATTAAAAAATAAACAATGTGAAAGCGGTCATTTGACCGGTCACGGTACGATTAGTGTTAAGAAGGCAAGAGAAATTTCTTTTCATGTTTTCATTGTATCGAGGTAGGTATCTATAAAACTATTCCCTATGCAATTTAACCCGGAATTGCACTCGGAACTATTTTAACTGGAAAATTAAACATTTCTTCCGATCTAGAATATTTCCATTCCCTATGATTTTTGAAATTTTATGCATATGAAATTGGTATAATACCTCATACCTAAATATCTAGTAATTGATTAGATATCGATATATTTAATAATGTAAACAATATTTTGAATAATGGTACCGCAATTTTTAGTGGTGCCTCAGAGGGGACAACCAAGTGCAAAGGGTTAAAGCAGTATAAAGAATGTACAATGTACAATCATGTGTCCTTTGGCGATTGAGATAGAAGAAGAATGGTCTCATTTTTTACCTTTCATGAGGAATATTTTTTCAAATCCTGAGATTATAAAAATATGAGACGTAGAATATGAGAATAGATATTCTCATTGAATTGTACAAATTTATTCAGGGCGAAATATTTATTTCTACGTATTTCAATCTCATTCGGAAAAAATACCGCAGTAATAGGTACATATACCCTAGTTTGGTTACGTTAAATTTCGGAAGCATGCGATCTTCAATTGGAGATAATATTTTCCGTTAGCGTATAAAGTTTAAACACAGAGATTGCAAAGATTGCTTTCCGAGGCATTAAAAAGTACAACTATGCCGAGCACCGCGCCGAGAAAGAGGTTCCGAGGAAAAGGCTTTCGTTGCCGAGAGGGCTACACTAATGTATACGCGGAATAACTCGTGGATTTCGTTACAATTCTGGGAACTTCGTCCAGCAGAAGAAATTCATCGCGATGAAATCTTACAAGGCGGGATGGGTGTTCCGATGTCGTTTAATTGAACTGCATGGAAACTGAAAGTTCGGCGGGAGCAACGTCGATGTGTTGCGAGCGAAAAGTGCGCTTTAAAACTGATCGCCGAAGGGGCCGAGTAGGGCATCCCGACCTAATTCTTCACAATACAGAAAGATCTCTCAATGGAGAATACAACTTTTATAATAAAACTTTCTAATTACTGGCGCAGCTCACGCCCTCGTCTCGTTTAGCCGAATGCGGCCGGTTTGTAAGTACATATACATACAGTTAGTCCAAAAAGAGCCTCCAACTTTTTCAAAAGTCGACCGAACGACCTCAAGAACATGGAAGTATCCACTACATGATCTCTAAACAGATTATTTTAACGCTTTGTGCACTCGGAGCTATTTTAACTCGAAAATTAAACATTTCTTCCGACCTGGAATAATTCGATTCTATATTAATTTTTTTTGTTTTATGGATATGAAATTGATATAATATCTCATACAATACTTAAATGTTTAGTAATTGATTAGATACCGATATATTGAATAATCTAAACAATATTTTGAATTTTTGACTCTCCGAGTCCCCATTCGAGTGCTAAGGGGTTAAAATTATAATTGGTTCATATAAATTTACAAATCGTTACAGAATATCAAAGCTTTTAGATATACAAAAAAGTAATATTGAATTATTATGAGGATAATTAATTTTATAGAAAATTCAATATTATTGAGGAGTAATTGTAGAATAAAAATATACATAGAATAAAACTACGACTTGATTTAGAATGTATTTAAATGAATAGATTCATTTATCTTGAAATAAAAATAACGAACTCATTATCAATGTAAAATGGAAGTACCATAACAGTGAGTAACGATCACTGTGAGTAAACAAGATATCTGCGTTTTAATTATAAGTTATAAATTATAATTTATAACTGTACGACAGAACGGTCTTTTATTAATTGATAATAACGGCGACAATGTATTTAATTTTTCTTTACAGTGCACAATCAGTGCCTCGATGTCTCACTCGAAGCATTTAATCCATAAGATATCAATTAATTATTACAAATTACGAACGGGATTTGTGATTATAATAGTAACAATACGACTGTGATTGAATTATAATAATCCTGAGATTAATTTGTTCTTCTACAAGATATGGAGTGTTATTAAACCGCGCCGCTGCAGCACCGCCCGTATAGTCGAATTAATAAAATATTTTACATGTCCTCCAGTCATTTTTTACTACGGCGACGATATGTAACGGGAGACGATGCCGCGAATTTATTTCTCCCTGGCGAATTACTGTCACCGCATTGAAGGACGATAAGTCTCCCGGGGAATTCCCTGGTAGCACCTAAGTGGCACTCTTTTTCGCATAACGAAACGTCTTTACTACTGACACGATAAATCAGCGCCAGTTTACAACGAACTAAACAGCTCTCTTTCTTCCCCGAGGCTCGCCTCGCCGCCATCAATATTTCATCAACGTCGCCCCAATGAATAATCCTCTACCTCCGACAATTTTTTGGCCATTTTTTAAGGGCTACCAAAAATCTGTGTCACCCGAATTAGGGTTTGGGCACATTTTACTCGAGCAAAATGCCAAGTATTAATTTTAAATAACGTATTATTTCAGACTTCATTATTCTTACTTTACAAGTAACAAAAAATGATTTTCATTTGACGTTTGAATAAAATAAATTATTCTCGAATAATATTTCATAATATTAATTGAAAAATTTAATTAAGTGAAAAAATGATTTTCATTTGAAGTTTGAATAAAATAAATTATTCTCGAATAATATTTCGTGATATTAATTAAATAATAAATAATATATACTAATAATCAGACTGCGGATTTTATGCGTTTATGACAAAAATCGGTGGATGTAATTTAGAACAGTAAAAACATTAAGACAATTTAACAACGCCCATATGTTATTCTCGATTTATTAAAATTGTTGAAAATAGAAAGAAAGTTTTATATGGCTTCTATGTTTTGCAATCGATGAAGACAATTTCTATTTTGCATAAAGATCCGCAGTCTACTAATAATAAATACTTGGAGATGTAATAGAAGATTAGTAGATTAATTACAAATATCTCAGTAACTTTGATCCAGCAATACTTTTCTATGCAGAATTTCATAATTTATCCGAACTTGAGAAAAAATATATAAACATCCATTTACAAAACTGAAGGTGACCCTCACATCTCGATAAAAAAGTAAATTAATAAAAAACAGATTAGAGCACTGTATGTACCCCAGGAAACCATGCAACTTTCGTTCGAAACATTTTTTCGTGCAACAAAAAACTCACGAGTTATTTGGGATCGTTACGAGAGACTCACCCTGTATGTTTTACTGATTGTGAGATTCCGCTTCGGTAAATTCGAACAATTTAAAGACGTTCACTCGGACTGCACGAGTTTCTCGAGTATGAAGTTTTGATACATTCAAGATGGCGGAGTAAGCGTTCAGCCATTCAGGCGACTTCAACCGGTACTTTCACCATTTTAGACATGAAGTATCAGAGGGGCAGCAGTGAGATTTGTATACTTGTTGCGAAAGGAGGCTTTCTCTGGTTAAGAAGAATATTGAGCAATCGACAAGATCTCTGAATGCTTTACAAATAATCTGAATTCAGAAATTTATAGGGTGCACACTATTTGCAACACTTTAGTTGTCGCGAATCTTCTCTTTCGAATAATAATGTTACAAGAAGTCATTATTAGATTGCGGATGTTTATGCAATTTTTAATTTTTGTAGGCAAATTTGAAGAAAGTGGATTATTTTCAGTGGTACAGTAAACGCCCCTTTACTGTCCGGGTTCGTGGGCACGATCATTGTTCAGTGCCTACCCACTCCACTGCTCTTCTGTCCTTCTCTATGTTCGGCTCACTATTGCTCGCTCGGCGTGGTAGACGCAGTCATAAATCAAAAATAATGTCCGGATACGATCACTGTCCGGGAAAAACACGGCTGTAAAGGGGAGTTTACTGTAGTAGTTCTGTAGATTTGAAATAGATCAAAATATCGTACTAAATTCGTGGAATTTTATTTTGTAGTATTTTTTCCAAATTTTTTGAAGTCACAAATGCATAAAGATCCGCAGTCTAGTCATTCTAGCGTGCTGTTGTTATTAAATAATTTATTAAGCAATTCCGAATGATTAATTTTCGAATTTCAACCGACTCTTAGGCAATGGAGGAGGTCAACGGAATTATTTCCTTAATTGAATACAGTTTTTTTTGTTAGGGAGATCATGATATCGTTGACACGTTGGAATTTTATCGATTTACTTAAACTGTTCTATTGTTTGATCGAAACACCTGAGATGTAAATGTAACTCGTCAATTTAAATGAAAAAACATAAAGAAAAATAACTTTTATCACTGTGCCAATTCGACCCCAAGGGACAGATTCAGTTCGTAAAATGAGGGACGGATGAGGGTTAATTGTTTTCAGACAAGAAGTCGCAAGAACATGCGTGAATCATTCTATGTCCTATGTATGCGATAAAGTTACTCCAACTTAAATCAAGCTATTGCACGCTAGAAATAGTTGTATAGTTTAATGGAAGTTGGAATACGCTATCCGCGTTAGGACGCACAATGTTACATACCAAATTATTTAGATACCGAAGATTCTAAATAATTAAACTGCTACGACAGATGCTTTTTGTTTCCCAAGAAAATATTAGATTATTCATTAGTTTTTGATCATTTAACTACAATAATAATAATTATTATTATTATTATATACGGACCGAGGTCCTTTTATACAAATGTATACAGTTTTTACAGTATAACTAAAAACAAAAAGAAAACATAACAAAAAAAAAGGAAAGCCTTAACCTAAAATTTACATAAGAATGGACCGCGCGAAACTAAACAAATACAGGTACGATTAACAAATAGTATTATTGCGCAATTTTGTTTTGAATGCCTGTAACGTGCCATTAAAAAAATCAATATTGTTATAAAATATGTTAGAGCTTATATATAATAATTAAAATATTATTATTATATTGGATTGGCAACAAAGTAATTTCGGTATTTCAAGGTGAAATGAAACCCAATTTTTCTATTCAAGCAATCAATTTTAATCAGTAAAATATTTTCCATCTTGTTCGATGATCTTTCGCCATCTTTCTGGTGGCTTCATAATTCCGCGCTCATAAAACTTCAACATTTTCCTAAAGTTGGGTTTTATTTCACCTTAAAATACCGACCCAAATGCCAACCCAAAATATACTATATATGTTATTATTATTATTATATATTTTGATTAAAATATTTTCGTTATTGTAGGGTATATACTACACGCAGAATGTTAATTTCGAACACAGCCTAGAGCTCAGAAGTTTTCAACGTCGACAAGGAAACTCGTTTTTTTTTTCATTGTTCGAGCTGAAGAACGTTTTTGAAATTTCATTAGTAAATGTATTTCGAGCTCTAAAAGGTTTTCCGTAATTTCGACAACCGCCAACAGCTTCAACGATTAAACAACAAAAATTGCATTAATCTTGGACAGTCTCGCAATCAGAGTTTAACGAATTTTGAAGTGGTACGCACGAGAAGAAAAACGATTGACCGCGCTTCCACGTGATTCACAAATCAAACATTGAATTAGGAAAACTGAACCGTCATTTCACTTTTTTATTCTCTGTCGAGGACAATTGACGAGTAAATTTGATCTAACTCTTTGATGGTCCGCTGCCATGAAATTTTTCAATAATTGCTACGTCCGTCGATTTCGGTCGTTACTATCTTTTAATCACCACTCACATTGTATTCTAATTATTCATCCTTTATTTTATATTCAGAAATAAAATATTCTCCACGATAATAAAAATAGTAATTGATTCCACAATTTAACAGATTATCTCACTAGCGATTAATTAACAGTTTTTAACACTGACTCTACGGAACCCATCAAAATCACGTTTAATATTTTTAATTCACGATGATTGATGAGGAATTATCAACAAATTTATCGCTTCGGATATATATTATTTAAAAAATGGCTAAAAATTTGGAGATAGATACATTCCTTTCATTTTTATAAAGCAATGTAACGTGGTCAGTTTTAGTGCTCCATAAACCTAGTGCTACAGATCTACGATCGACAGGGAATTTGTAATAAGTTCTTTTTAGATTTAATCCTTTGCACTCGGAACTATTTTAACTAGAAAATTAAACATTTCTTCCGATCTAGAATATTTCCATTCCCTATGATTTTTGAAATTTTATGGATATGAAATTGGTATAATAATTCATGCAATACCTAAATGTTTAGTAATTGGTTAGATACCGATATATT
>CM052267.1:3390251-3403037 GCA_028455795.1 Lasioglossum marginatum | reverse complement strand
AAAAAAATTGTTTTCTTAACAACATACATATTTCGGTTCAAATGCCTGTAACTTAAAAAAAAATTGTTTTCTGAACAATATACATATTTCAGTTCAAGTATCTGTAAGTTAAAAAAAAAATTAATTTTTTATCAGTTTCTTCTGTTTGCAAGGGGAAAGGAAAAATGTACGAATCAAAATCTCGTTTCTCTCAAAAACTAAATAATACTCTTAGTCAAAGGGTTTGATTAATATTTCAGTTAAAAAAAAATTGTTTTCTGACTCCAATATAACTTCAATATAGTATTTCAATATAACTTCAATGCACATACATATTTCAATCCAAATATCTGTGACTTTAAAAAAAATTAATTTTTGATCAGTTTCTTCTGTCCGCAAGGAAAAATATTTTCAAAACATTCTTCGCATTTTCTATAAAACAGCGCTTACACTAGAGACCACATGCATTTAGGACAAAAACGAATAGGTGGAGTACGCACTGTGAAAAGTATCACACACTACGTAAAAACGGTGAAAATCGCTGAACTTTAAACACGCATAAATTTTGAAGCAGTGGATGCCTAACATTAAAACTTGAATTTTCGGCATTTTCTCGTCAAAATCTGCAAGATCCTATAAAAAGAAGTTGAAGATTTCTGGTTTCCTCAGGTGAAGTTCAGCCCTTTACTGTTTAATCTCATTTTTCAGTTATACGAAAGCTTCAGATTCTTTTTGTTATTCATTACTATTAGGAGTTTGAAATATATTAATTTATTAATTCCTTTGAGATATTATACACTTTTATTTGTTCTCATCTTTCGATGTAAACTATTCATTTATCTTATTTAATTAATTCTATTGATCACTCTATGAGCCAATATAATCTATTCCGATCGCTAGTTCACTTTTTCCATATGGTATCCCTTGGCGGTACCAATAATGTGTAATTGCTGACATTGTTCTGTTATCTGGTTTCGAATGCAATCAGTGGTGCATGCAACATGCGGGACCCGACATTGGGTCGCGTGCGACACGCTAGTGCAGCCTGTTCAATTATTAAACATTAAAATTACGTAATCTGCTGAGAGAATCACGGACCGAAGGCCGTGCGTCTATTTGTGCCAATAGGAAAGCAATGAACAATGTGTTAATCGTATCAAGGTTGTCTCTCACTTAATAACTTTGTACATGGACAACACTAGACCTACGTCAATGTCCTTTCATTATTATGATGCAGCGCAATTGTGAATACATTCACCTATCCTCAACAGCACAGCATCGATACTCCCTTTTTTATCTGCAGTGAACCACGAAAGTATTTGAACGCACTTTAAAACAGTATAACTTCTTTATGATCGGACCAAACGACCTGACCTTTTTTGAGCAATTAGAAGAATTGATTTGCCAAATGACATGCAGAAAAGATTTTGAAAAAATTACGATTTCTAAGAATCACATGAGAAAGTAAAAGAGGCAGCGTTCATAACTTTTTTATTAGAGCCCGTAATGAAAATTTAAAATATACGTTAGTTATACACATGCTGAAAATTTCATCGAAATCGGTCGACGCAGAAAAAAACGACACGCATCGAAAGATGCAAGAATCTGTGGATTTTAAACAGAAACTGACCAAAAGTCGCGAAAAACTATGATTTTCACTACATTTAACTACCTGTAGCTCTTGGGTATGTTAATCGATTCTGATGAAATTTTCAGCATGTGTATAAACTAACATAGATCTACAAAACATATATTTTAAGTTTTCATTAAGGGCCCAAATAAAAAATTTTTTAAAAATGCTTTCTTTACTTTTGCATGCAACCTTGTAAATTGTAATTTTTGGAAAATCTTCTTTGCAGATCATTTAGTAAACCAATGATCCTAATTGCTTACAAAACATCAGTTGTTTGGTACAATCATAAAAAAGTTATACTGTTTTAGGGTGCGTTCAAATACTTTCGTGGTTCACTGTATTTCCTCCGTTTGATAGAAATCTGGAAGTCCGAGTCCTGACCCGTAAATGTACCTACCACTGCGGGTGTACGTTTTACTGCGGTATTTTGTTCTAATGAGATTAAAATACGTAGAAATCGATATTTTGCCCTGAATCAATTTGTACAATTCAATGAGAATTATTCTCATATCTTTATAATCTCAAGATTTGAACAAATATTCATAAAAGGTAGAAAGGAGACCATTTTTCTTCTATCTCGATCACCAAACGACTATTGTTCACATGATTGTACATTCTTTATATTGCTTTACATTGCATAGAGGAAAGTTTTATTATTATTTAGATTCGAGACAATAAAAATATAAAAAGAAACTTCTCCTGCCTTTCTAATAAAAAAATTAAGCCTTCAGCATTACGTACGTTAAAGCGAAGGAGGAGGATTCTCGAGAATGAATATTTTAAATAAAATAAGAAGATATGGCAAACATTAAATCTCGGAAGGTAATGAAGAAAATAGTAACAAAAATAAAAAACAAAGTAAAGATGAAGTGCACGAACAGATCTACTTATGGAACTGAAAACTTGAGAAAGACAAAGAAAAAGAATGGAGATTCTAATAAATGCAAAGGAAGAAGAATTGTGAAATGTTGTAAACTTCACAATGCTCTTAATCTAAAACAGCTTCAAACTAAAGATAATAAGTATTACTTAAATATTTGTTAAAAGAATATATTTAGTTATTTACGTGATATTATATACTACGGTGTCAAAATTAATAAAAGGTATATTCATTTAAAATGTAATTATCAAAAAATAATTTTGTCACTGTACTCAGAATTTATACACTCGAATATTTCGAATCCTAATCCAATGGGTACGCAGTAATTGGTAAATGGCTCTTTTTCGCCCGCAGTAATACATACAAAATGTTATCGACTTTATTTTTTAATATTTTCTTATGTTGTATTAGGTTTCGAGGGCCGTCAAAACGCAACAGCCTCGGGGGGATTCGGTCGCATTTATCTCTGACGGGTCAGTCTTTTTTTGAGCTTCAAAGGCCGAGCCGAACGTAGAGAGGGACAGCGCGTGTAAAAAGAAACAGCGCGAGGCCGAAGCGACTGCGACTCTCCGCGCCTCTTTCTTTCCCATACGCTGTCCTTCCTTGCGCCCGAAACGTCCACCGTCGATTAAACTACTAAATGCAGTTGAAATTATATCGTGTTTGGTCTTATATTAATCAGAAAAATGCCACAAATATATTCGCGAAAGTTTCATAAAAAAATAAGTGATAATAAAAGATATTTTATTTTGCTATTACATTGTGATGACGCATGGGCCTTTGAACTGTGCCGACGACTGCGACTCTCCGCGTCGCATTAGTAGTGGTTCACACCGATATACCCGAGCCGAGATCAGATTACTAGGTGGAGGGGATATTTTTGTCGCGTTTATTTGGTACGGCCTTGCTGTGTTTATATGGACATTACTGTATTCAGAACACATCAGTCTTCCATAAAATGCTTACACATATTATTATTTCATGATAATGAAAATAATGATACCGCATTAATCGGTACAGTTACCCCACTAGACTACCCCCCTAATAGATGCTTAGATTAGGTACCTCCGATATTCTTCCTGGGACACCCCGTATGTTGTACTGTATCTTACGCGAGATAACAAGTTCGTTAGCTCTCGGCTGAAGGGATTTTAACAGTAAGTGGAGATCCTCATCGTTTCCTCTATCCCGTTTAACTTTACACGCGTAGAAGAGAAGTATAGTGTCGTAACAAGCATCCTGTACAAAGCCGATACTGAAGTTTGGACTTCTGAAGTTCTAAATCAATTTGAACCGTACTTACTAGACAGCGGATTTGATGCGTTTATAACAAAAATGGGTGGCTATCGTTTAACACTAAATCAGAAGTGACTGATGTGTATGGTATTATAAAAATAACAAGGTTAAATTTATTTATATTTTTTGCGATTTTTACTGTAGTATATACTGGAGTCAACAAATATTGTATTCAATAAATTCCCATGAAAACACCTTTACAATTTCAATAATTGTCAAATACAAAGTTTAAAATGGGTGACTTGACCACTCGTGGTGGGTTCAGTATTAAAACAGTACAATCATTAGAAGAATTTAAAAATAAAGTTATACAAAAGTTATAAAAAAGACGATAACTTTTTAAATATTGTACTATACGATCTGAACTATTTTTTGGGAAGTTAGAGTAATTAGTTTACTACAGGATGTGAAAAGAAATTCTTTTCGAAAATTGCTATAGATCGGAATTGTAGAAAAAAAATACTAAAACACATAGATCTACAAAACGTACTTTTAAAATTTTCAATATAGGCCCACATCAAGAAGCTGTGAAATGCAACTTTTAGTATTTTTTTGCAATTCCGATCTATTGCAATTTTTGAAAAAATTTCTTTTCACATCCTGTAGTAAACTAATTGCTCTAGCTTCCCAAAAAAGGTTCAAATTGTATAGTACAATATTAAAAAAGTTATCGTCTTTTTTAGAGCGTCCGAATATTAATTCCGGCCACTGTATTATTTTCAACCTGTTGAGCATATTGAGGAAGAAAATCTATTTCATTGCAGTTCGTTGCAATTTAGATGGAACATTTTTATTTTGCGTAAAGTAATCTAGTAATCAGCTATCTAGTAATTGCACACGACACAAGTGTTGAGCCGTTCATAGTCTCGCATATACATATACATATATGTAATAGGTTTTGGGTATCGTGTGTTCCCCGCGCGTTCTCACTCTCACTTCTCTTCACGTGTCGCTTGTAGCCGCATGGTCGGCATCGCAATTGTTGATAATCATAATTATGTAGTATTAAAAGTATATCATTAAAGTGTGTGTGTTTCACATTAAGCAATTGGTTATCTATACATATATTTATTTTGTTCCCACGGAACTAGACTTTGTATTCCTAACAACAAGCAGCCACGATTATTTTTAATTTACCATTAAATGCGACCTTCATGCTAATGATGCGACCATTAACCATTAACTGCGGCGCACTATCACAAGGAACCATCAAGCGCTCGCTCGCCTGGTTCTGGTTAAGACAAAAATTACGATTTGTTAACAAACTTTTAAGACACCGCTTCAATTTCGATTCGAAGGTGAAGTCGATGCTTTCATGTTTGTCCTCGGTGCAATAAATCAAGTATTATAATTCCCTAGAACCTTTTACTTTATTGGAATTCTTCTAATTACGAAATTAAGTTCTGATTAAAATCAAGAATCCCGTATTTACCTACAGCTCGTGTTAAATTCAATAAATCTACCGGAATCCGGTGCCAAATAGCAGCTAAAGATCTCGTAAAGAGATTCTCGTAAAGATCTGTAAAAGTAACTGCCTCGATTCTTTTTGCCGTTCAGTTCAACTGTTCTGATCAAACTTGTGCAAGTGAAATCTATTAAACAGGTCTTCAGGAACTGCAGAAATCTGTTCGGAACATTTAAACATATCGCACTCAATTATTACTATTATTACTCCACGATTAGTTTTCAAGTTATTCATCATCAAATACGCAATGTGGTAACTATGTTGCGGATGTTTGTGCAACCGTAACACAGGAAAATCTGCATAATTGTTGTGCGTTGGTAGAAACGCATTGCATAAAAAGCAAATTCCTGACATAAATTCGTATACAGTCGTATAATTCCAGAATGACGTTAACGATTGAACTTGAGAATGGATAAATACAGTGACTCGAATTAATATTCGGATGCTCTAAAAAAGACGATAACTTCTTTAATATTGCATTATACGATTTGAACTTTTTTGGGGAGCTAGAGCAATTAGTTTACTACAGGTGGGAAAAGAAATTTTTTCAAAAATTGCAATTGATCGGAATTGTAGAAAAATTTCCTACAAAAAAGGTCTCTTGATATTTTGCCATATCTCGCATAGTTTCCGAGATATTTGCAGTTTTATAAAAAACAAGAAATCTACTTTACCGGCTAAACCAGGCCCATTGGATACCTGTTATATATACATTTTTTTCTTAAAATGACCCCAGGAACACAAATTTAACCTTCAAAGTAGGGGCCACGGTTATCGTAATCGTGCCAGATATGTAATCGCGAGAAACTTTACTTGTAAATCCATGGAACCGATGTACTAGCTTTTGTCCGATTTCAATGAGCTTTGGATATGTTGTCAAGACCATTATTCTGAACAATATTTCTCGTTAGACTTTTTGCCTGTTTACTTTGCCTGTTGGCTTTAGTTTACGATATATGTAATCGCGAGAAACTTTACTTGTCAATTCATATGGGTGTCACAGATGTCTTCAGGTATACGGCAGTACCGAAAGCTAAGGGACGTACGGCCAGGTCAACGAACTGCACAGCTGGTGATAGATAGTTGATATACGACAGCCTAAGGCCTAAGGGATGCGCGGTCATGTCAACGATCCAGACTTTCACTTTCACTTTCGAATCGATAAATAAATCGTATGTTTATTTCACAAAGATGCCTTGAAATTTTTGCACCTTCACGATCACTGTTCACAGTTGTCAACACATAGTTATGCACTAATAACAATTGCCATATCCCTTGTAATGCTGCACAAATCACAACAATCAGCTAATTCGATCACTAGACTGCGGATTTCCTGCATTTGTAGCAAAAATGAGTAAGTGCATTTTAAGACAGTAGAGAGATTAAAATAATTTAAAAGCACACAACAATGTATTAATTTCAACTTGTCAAAATGATTACAGTAAGAATCAAATATCGGTCTGGCTCCTGTCCCTTGTAATAGCAGCAGCCAACTTTCATTTTGCATAAAGATCCGCAGTCTAGTGATTAGTTTAAATGTCACTATCAAAAACACACCTAATAGCAACCGTAAGCTTTGAATTGACAAGTCTTTGGAGATGGTCTCTCTACCGCGGCGATACTGATTTCTCGCAAAATTTTTCTGAAGAATTTAGGAAGGGCATTATGCGTGTCGAAATTCGAAATGCACGCTGTAGCACGTTTACGAAAACGACGGCACGGTTAAACCGAAAACAGGATACGAGAAAGAACGACCGCTGGAATTTATGACAATCATACGTTTCCTGCAGATTGGTACGCAGAGTCGGTTGGTAACCGTTCGAAGACTATACGCATCAGTCACTTTTGATGGTCGATGGGTTTAGTGTTAAAAAAGTGAAATTAAATAAAATCCTGTTTTTCATGGGAACAGCCCTTGCAGATCTAAAACAAATAAAAATTGTAGAAAATTCTATCGAATTTTATATTTCAGCTCTAGCCTTTCTTGAACATTTTCATACGTCATAAAAGAATAGAACTCCGCAGTCTACTCATGGTGCAAACAGATTCTTCTATAAAACCGATGATGAGTTGGCAGACTTCATAGTTGCACAACTACCTAACTACAATATCGAATGATAATTGTTTTAACTTACATAATACAGTGATTAAGTTTCTTCTACAGGATAAAATGAATCATGCGATAGAATTCTCCAGCAAATTATTCAAATTGAAGGTTTGATGGAGTATGGAATATTCCTCGAATATGACTTGCAGATATTTACTGGTTTTAAAAAAAAACAGAGACTAAAGTTCGTTCTTTAATCATTTTAATATATTGACAATATTACGCACATTTTAAAAAACCTTCTATCACAATATCTGTTGATATTACTTTGCAAATTAAACAATAATTAAATTTCTCTCTGATCTCGTCGCAGATACGCCTACTGAAGAATACCGGAAGACACTAACCTAACTGCACCAGCAATATGCGCGAGAGAATTCGCAAAATCAATTAAAGAGCGCGACGCGTCACATACTAAATATAAACAGGCGAGTACTTTCGTAAACTTGTGTATCTCGTAAAAATTGTTTAATCGAAAGAAAATATTGCCTCAAGGTCCACAACGAAACAGTACTTATGTGTTGTTTTTAACTTACTAAAATGATTAAAGATATTTTGTATGTGGCACTTGGGGCTGACAATTGATGAAGGCAATTTTTATTTTGCATAAAGATCCGCGGTCTAATAATTACATATATAATTTACAGCATAGCTGGACAGTATCCTGAGGCATTCAACGTTCCAATTGGAATGTACAGCGCTAGCAAATCTGGTCTGACATCTTTGGGCGCGGAACTTTGTACCGAAGCAATGTTATCCAAACTGAAAATGAGAGTCACGGTAAAATTTCATTACCGTTCAAACTTTACAAGAAGACATTGTGTCCGGAGAAGTCTAGAGAATTATTCTACGCAAAGATCGTTTGTATAGTTTTCACACCTGAAGCAAAAAAAATTTCTTAAAGTTGAAAAAATTAGACTTCTTATTCAAGATTTAATTTCTCTCCGTCTGAGAACTTAAAATCAATCATAATCATCGAGAAAAAATGCAGAAAAAGAATTTGTTTACATGCCTCGACATTATAAAGTTAATTATCGAGGTTGAGAAATTTGTTTTATAATAGCCTAATCCTTTCTGAATAAAACAAAAAAATGAAGTTTAATTGGACAAACACTTCCAGAGATAAAAATTCGTAAATGAGGCCCGTTTTCGCGAAAATGGGCAAAAATTGCGAACTCGAAGGCCTGTAAATTCTAAACAAATTCTAAACCGGCAAAATGGTGACTTAAACCCCCCCTCCCTCCAATTTTACATGGACATTTCATTTAGAACAAAATCAACAACGGTGAAGTGAGAAAGTTGATTGTTTTATAGGTACAAAGATAATCTAAAAGCTAGAAAAAAGACGTATTCAAATTGCAAATAATTCTCCATCAAAGTATGTTTATGTTTTGCAGAATATCAGTCCAGGAGCCATGCTTACAAACATGCTCAAACAAGCGATAAAGTGCGGCGACGAAATTGCAGACAAGATCTTAATCGATCTTAAGAGATAAAGATATTGCTGATGCAGTGATCTATGCTCTATCAGCACCCCAAGGTGCAGAGGTACGACGTAGTGGTGTTTTTTAAACAAATTAAAGTTCCACTCTAAAGTACACGCAATGATTGCTCTTTTTAGATTTACGAATTCACAATTGTACCTCAAGGTGTACCGATTGGAATTCCACAGCCTAAATAAACATCGTTTTCAAAATCACAAGGAAACAAATACGAATGCAGGCCAACTGTTTGTATCACAGATCGATATGAATAAATTAGACACTAAGCGAAAAAGTTTGACAAGAAGTATTTGGCCGAAAAACGGGAATAAAATATTGTAGCGTTATTTATGGGCTTAGGGTCATAGAAAAGTAGGTGGTTGGATTCGTCTTGACGCCAGCTATAACTAATATTATGAAATAAAAAATTATATTTTAATAACGACGCTGCGACTTTCGATGCTCATTTCTACTTAAATTAGTTATAACTCTCCAATCCGGAAAGATCCGGAAGAAATTTTTGTTGGACTATGATCGCAAAGCTTTATAGAATGTAATGGTACAAGAAGGAGTGCTCAATTCAGTTCAATAGTATACCAAAATCGTCAATAAAGTCTTGAAATCGAAAAAAACTTACAGAATGATTGGTAATGTTGAAATATTAATAACAATACTAATTTAGATGATAACAGAATGAAATCTGTGAAGAGTTTGTACACCTATCTCAACTCTGTACATCATCGTAATCAAAGCATTGTCGTAATCATTATCACTACTTTTCAAGAGTTCGGATAATCTGACGAGAAAATGGTTCCAATAAAAGTTGAACAGTATTGAAACATGTACAAAATTATATATTTAAAATTTCAAAAGAATATTTTTTCCGACAAAAAATAAAAATTATTTTGATTGTTTAAATGTTAAAGTACATTTATTATTTCATAATCTCATGGCTGGCGTCAAGACGAATCCAACGACCTACTTTTTTATGACCCTGAGCCCATAAATAACTACAATAATAAGCTACAATATTTTATTCCCGTTTTTCGGGCAAATACCCCACTGTGCACCGCACCGATACCGACCACACCGCGCATTCCCCGCGGTCACAAGCGATATTTGGCGGAATACGGAAACGAAAGTCCCCCGAAACGGATACGCGACGTCACCGGAACTTCCGCCGAACACCTTTCCGCACCTTTTCCCCCACCATCAACCAAGAGCTATCTATATAAGCCGTAGCGAACAGCGGCTCGCTCTCGTTCCGCCCCTCCCCGCAGTCGTCTAGCAGACAACACCGTTCCGGCCGACTTTCCAGTAAGTAGCCAGTCCACGTGTGACTCCGACCGAATTTATTCTCACGACAAGGTCCCGAACACTCTTCCCGTTCCCTCCACGACACCGTCCGCTGTCGCGGACTTCTCTCTCCCTCCAGTACGGCAAGCTGCCGAACGCTCTTCCATTCACAAGCTGAATCCATTCTCTCTCTCTCTCCGGAACGGCAAGCTGCCGATCATCCCGGCCGCCACGACACGCTGTCGAGGATTTCCCTCTCCAATACGACAAGCCGAACTCTCTTCCCGTTTCCTCCACGACACGCTGTCGCGGACTTCTCTCTCTCTCCAGTACGGCAAGCTGCCGAACGCTCTTCCGTTCCATTCACGACACGCTGTCGAGGATTTCCCTCTCCGATACGGCACGCTGCCGAACCCGATTCCCGTTCTCCACGAGCACCGCGTCGCATAATTGTCGCGCTCCGAAATAAGTTGTACGACACCGTCGTCGTCCTCTCCGCCGCGATAGAGTAGCGAGCACCGTCGGAAATCAAGCCCTCGCATCCTTTATTTCTCGCCCGAAACACCTCCTCGCCGATACGCGAACCCTGGATCGTCGAGCAATCCAGCAACGAGGAGGCTCCGACGCGACCAAGGAACCGGACTTGTTACAGTCTTTTTAAGAGTGTCCGAATATTAGTGGGGGTCACTGTAGCTATTTTCATAGCTACATGCTGCCGAATAATGCAAATTACGCCTCGTAAACGAAAAAATAGGACTTTTGAGGGCGATAGCGCCCTAGATCGATTTTTTATCTAGCGTTTTTGATTACTGAAAAACCCTGTTTTTGTATTATCGAGAAATGAGAACGCGAATGCCGCGCCCTTGCAATCCCGGAAAAAGGAGTCTACTCCCTTAAAGATATTAACTCTCGTGCTCCAGCGAGTTGCTGGCCTATCCCGTAGCCATTATCCCCATCGCCACCGCGACGGTTCACATTGCTTCGACAATGAGCTTCGACATTGAACTACAGCGCGACGTAGTGTGGAGAGGTGAGTCAATATAAAATAGCAGCAAGGTGCATAATGACATCATTTTAGCGGTATCCTGCAAGATGGAACAGTGGGCTAACAAAGTGGCAATCGTGACCGGTGCTAGCAGTGGGATTGGTAGCGCAATTGTCAAGTCCCTTGTGAGTCATGCTGTCAAGGTGGTCGGACTTGCAAGAAGGATCGACAAACTGCAGGAATTGGACAGGCAACTCGGCAAAGACAAATTCTATCCTATGCAATGTGATCTCGTGAAAGAGAATGACATTTTGAGAGCCTTCAAGTGGGTCGAGGATAATTTGGGAGGCGCCAGTATCCTTGTGAACAATGCTGGAGTTATCCACGGGACTCCGATCATTGGTGAGGATTATCATTAGCGAACTACGGATTTGACTACGGAATGAAATAAAAATGTATTTTTTCTTTCAACAATTCTGATATCTTCGACAGTTTTATATTTTACTGGTTCAGCTTTCTCAAAAATGCATCAAATCCGCAGTCTAATATAAAACACAAATTTTTCACGTAACGCGATTTTCCAATGCACGCAGTGATTCTTTTAAATTCAATCAGTTGAACATAATGTAACGATATTCGCAAATTCTTCTAATCCTTTTACAGTTTCGTATTTCACCTGTCCGTTTTGGTCATAAATGCATCAAATTTAAATAAAAAGAGAAATGCATCAAATCCGTGGTCTTACTATCGTTCTTCTAATTAGTTTGAAATTAGTTGTAAAACTAAATTTCGTTAGCGAAACCTCGATTTCGGAAAAATCGAATTTGGTACAACATTATCAGTATTTACGATACCATTAAATTTTTGATGGTCGCCATTTATTTCAATAAGTTTTAAACTGAATCTGAGACGTTGAACGTTAGAACCACAGGATCTAAGAAACAGTACGGGCCCGAGGCTTTGTCTTAGATGAAGGTTTTACTGTACTAACTTTCTGTATACATATTTCGTTCGAAATTGTGCCGAAAGAGTTATAAAGTATACATATTGCTGT
The DNA here is from genome assembly GCA_028455795.1 of Lasioglossum marginatum. Classification (NCBI taxonomy): domain Eukaryota; kingdom Metazoa; phylum Arthropoda; class Insecta; order Hymenoptera; family Halictidae; genus Lasioglossum; species Lasioglossum marginatum. Next base: position 3,390,861 of record CM052267.1, on the reverse strand, counting down.
GACAGAATCGCCCACCGAGAAGTACCGATCCGTAATCGATACTAATTTAATTGCTCCCGCAATCTGTGCACGAGAATTCACCAAATCGATCAAGAAACGCAAGGCACGTGGTCATATAGTCAACATAAATAGGTGAGATTCGTCGCAAAACAATTATTTTCAAATTGTGTTCAAAGAGTGTTTCAAAATTATATGTCGTGACCACTATAGCGTGATTCTGGATTGGTGGAGATCTGTTACAACAATGTACGGACCAAGGTCAAAATTGTTTGAAAGGAAATATAGAACAAATTTTTTCATTTATCTCCTTCTTTCCGAGAAATTTAAGTTTGAAAATTGGGCGAACACGCGAGCTATTGAATAAAAATCGTCTGACGCGTCTGTTCGTGATCGATTCATTCTACTTCCTAACATTTTACCTACGGGAAGCCTATTAAGGCGGTAGACTCGTTTCCAGGATTGTAAGAGTGCAGGATTCGCGTTCTCATTTCTCGATAATACAAACACGGGGTTTTTCGGTAGTCAAAAACGCTAGATGAAAGATCGATCTAGGGCGCTATCTTCCTCAAAAGTCCCATTTTTTCGTTTACGAGGGGTAATTTGCATTATT
>CM052267.1:3375179-3386956 GCA_028455795.1 Lasioglossum marginatum | reverse complement strand
CTGTATGCATACCGAAAAAAATGTGAACTGAGTTTTTGTTGAGATATGTTTCTGTCAATTTATGGATAGACCGTGTGGCGATTATCTTCAACAATTGATTAAATTAGTCTCCGATTTTTCGATGATTTCTCTTTTTAATCAACGATTGACGATTAACTTCATCAATCAATTGAATCAAACGTCGATTTTTCAATGATTACCTTTTTCAATCGTACACATCAATCTTGATTAAAATTTTAATTGATTAATGCCCAACACCCTGCACATATTTTATGAAACAAGAATGAAATTTTAGACCCTACATTTTTTTAAGTATTTAGAGAATATGTCGGTCGCATATTCGCATTTCTCAACTTCATTCGCACGTGTTCGACTTCGCTTTCTCTCGATCTTATCGTTCTTAGCTTTGTCTCGCGATGAAGAGACGAACGAGGAGAATACACTCTTCTTCTCTTGTTCAAGATCACACCCACTTTTGATATTCAAGCAATACATACATGTCCAGCCGCATTTTGAAGGGATTGTACAATGAATGCACAACTGTCGCGTAACAATTACGAAACAATGAACTCGTCAATTTTTCAGCAAATATTACTTGAATATTCAAATTCACTTCAAGGAATTTTCATTTTGTCCATTTTGAAATGTCCATCTTTTTAAAAACAGGTTTCCGCAAACGGAACGCTTGGGGCTATGTCCTAATTTTTCTCAAATTTTTAAAAAGTTCCCTGCTGTTACGAGTCAGGACCGTGAAGTAGCACGAGTGGCCGGCGAAGAATTATTACCTTAGGATTAGGGTTTTAACTTGTTAGTAAGAATGCAGACGAACCTGATGCGTAACCAGGGAGCTGCTAGGTAGCGGACGAACCTGATGCGATAATCAGGGAGCCGCCAAGGATAGTTAGTGGGCCTCGTAATTAGTATAATCTAATTGATACAACTCGAGCGGTAAGGTTGTATCGTGTGGGAACGTTCAACTACTAGATTAGGATATTGAACGATAATAATGGGTTTAATGAATTTGCTCTAATTATCAAAGAACACAGATATATTCTAATTATAATAATCTGTGATACAATTGTAATTGTCGCGAATGAATTGAACTAAAATTGTATAGAAGATAGAAAGTAGAGTTTAATAACTATGATGTGCACGGTTTTGACGCACTGGCAATGCGGAGGACTCGGAAACAACTTTAACACTGCCTAATAGATCTTACACCGAACTTGCGGAATCTATATGGTTACTTTTGATACGAAAGTACTTTAGCCCGATAACAAGTGAGAAATACAGCACGATGTGACGCGATACGTGTCTACCGAAGTACTAGCCCCCGAGAGTAAAAATGCAAGGGTTTATATACCCCTAGAATGAATGGAACACGTTGTTCATTATCTATATGACTTAGGGTCAGACTCTCATTTTTTGTTACTTCCAATTAAATCGGGCCAGAGCTCGATCGTTAAAAGGTTCAACTATGATATGAAAGGTTATCTAGGACGCTTCCTGCCAGAGACGATCTAGAAGAGATTCCTATGAGAAGACGAACGGAATATATTCTCTATCCGTAACACTGCTATGAAAACAGTTTTTTACAGACGCAAAAATTTCTCTTGAAAATGATCCACATTGGGATTGAAACGTTGAGAACAATTTAAATTGTTCGGAGCCTGTAGCGCCGATATCATTAAATTGTTTATTAGAAAATATATCGTTGGAACCAAAAGGGGAAGTATAAAAAGATTCTTTCCAAAACATTTTTCATTCGTGTTATAGGTTACAGTTGGCAATATTTTCATGCAGAGCAAATGAATATCTCTGGGCGGTTTCTCCGGTAGTGTAGATTATGTTAGTAAAAATTTTAAAAACGGTCCGTCATCATGACAATCAAGAATTCTAGTGTAAGGTACATATTATGTCGCATGTTGCAAAAAGAATGCAACTTTATCTGTTTGCAAACAAAGAACACGTGTATCTTACTTCACTGGACACAAGTTCTATGTACATATGTCTTTAACTTTGAAGGAAACCTTGAATGAATCCGTTAAACTCCGAAATTAGTTTGTCCATTAAACAAATCTATCTTATTATTCAAGATCATATTAAAACCGTCATAATTACAATTATACGAGCAGAAAAGAATCTGTACAGGGTGTGTCCGTTAAGTTATGTCACCATTTTTTAGGCATTTCCAGTAGTGCAATTAAAAAATGTTTTAGACAAAAGTTTCTCAGTACTTGGCGAGCTACATGTTCGCATATTCTTAAATCTGAAAAAATGCTTTTTACATTTTGTGCAAACGTAATTTTAATGAAAAATTATTTCTTACAATATAAATCAAGTTACATCATATGTTCGAACTGCGATCCATCTTCTACGATACAGACCTCCATGTCGTGTAGTTTAGTGTATCACGATTTGATTGTTCGGAATGAGTAAGATATGATATGTTATCTCTTATATGTCGATGAAAAATATTAATAGAATTACGAAAAGATACACAAATATCATCCATTTAAAATGACATTAGGAGGAGGACCCTGAGATTTTTATGAAAATTATATGGACAGACGAATCTAAATTTACAAATAATGGTGTTTCCAATCGACGAAATCAACGTTATTGGTCAACAGAGAATCCACACTGGACACGAGATCGCAACTTTCAAACTAAAGTAGGTGTCAATGTTTGGTGTGGTATTTTAAATGGTCACTTAATATTTCTTCGAAGAAAATTTGACAGCTGCTCGATATCTTAACTTTTTGGAAGAAAAGCTTCCACACTTATTGCAAGACATTTCACTGAATATTAGGGACGATATGTACCTTCAACAAGACGGGTGTCCTGTCCACAATGCTATTATAATTAGGGGATATCTTAATAACAAGTTTAGAAATCGTTGGATAGATATAATACTTCATACAATACACTTAAATGCGTAGTAATTGACTGGTTACGTATTTAATGGCCAACGTATTTAATAATGTAAACAATATTGCGAATAATGGTACAGCTATTTCACTCAAGTTTGTTGCAATTTGAGTAGGAAATGTTTATTATGCACAAAATGTCTAATCACGAGGCATTGTAAATATCGATTGACGTACAACAATTGTTTATTCAGCAGGGACCAATGATAGATAATACTAGGATGAATCGCAGGTCTTGGTAGATTACATAGACAGAGTTTCTGGTCGCTCGGTACGCGAAGAACGCGAGCAAGTCAGCCATCCGAATAATCTAACAGCGTATCAGCATGCTCGATGCTGGTTGGATGTTCGGACCGTTACAACGCAAGAAAACAAGTGTGCCGCGTATATAAAGCCGTTTCAGGATGGGCTGGCTGTGAGTTGAGCAGTCAGCAGCCATCAGCAGCACAGTATCGTTCACTATGGATCGTTGGGTTGGCAAAGTTGCAGTGGTAACGGGCGCGAGTGCCGGCATCGGTGCCGCGATCTCGAAAGCTCTTGTTGAGAAGTCCGTCAAAGTGGTCGGCCTCGCGAGAAGCAAGGAGAAGCTTCAAGAAATAACCAATCAACTGGGCAAGGATAAATTCTTCGGGGTCGTATGCGACCTCAGGAGCGAAGCCGACATTGTCAAAGCCTTCAATTGGGTCCAGGGGAACTACGGCGGAGCGGACATTTTGATCAACAATGCCGGAATCGTTGACATCTTGCCGATCATTGGTGCAGTTCACCGTCCTCTTCAAATTTAACCTTGATTACTGAACTGCGGACCTTTCTGCAAAATAATAAAATAAACAATACTGCGCGCATAAGACCGAAGTGAAAACTTCTATTGCATACCTGTCCGTTTCACGCTCGGGGGCCCGTTTCACCTCGGAGCGTGATGGATCAGACTCATTCACTGGCCAGCAATTGTGTACGCGGTGCGCCTAAAGAAGTTCTCACTTCAAAAGTTGTCTATATCAATTACAAAGCAGAGTAGACGTTCAGATGTAGTTTTTCTTTCTTTAATAATTTTAACAAGATGGAAATAGTGTCTCAGCATTCTTAAACTCTTTTCAGTCTTCTATCGTTTTAAATTGCACCGGCACATTTTTCTCATAAGTGGATAAACCCTACTGATTGCTGTTGTATGTTCTTAACACTAGATTTACCGGCAATTAAAATATACCTATTTCTACCAGTCGAAATGACTGGTCTTTAGAAAAAATGATTAGTTATACAGGGTGTCTCAAAATTCCTTCAACATCCGTAAATGGAAGGTTCTAGGGCCTATTTTGCAATGAATGGATTATTAAGGATTATTCTAGGGATTATTCTACTAAAATTCGATCGTCTAATACTGAACACACTGTATAAGAATGCTTCCACGGAAGTTTACATTTGCACGGTCAATGACCACAGCACGATAACCTTCATTTTATGTCAAATATATACATGACAGCGTTCGAAACCAACGAACTCATAGTCATCCCTATACTCTTCACAGACAACTTTATCATTTCGTCAACGATCAGAATTATAAAATTAATACTTTGTTATAGACTCGGCCTTGGACGACTACCGCAAAATATTGGACACCAATGTTATAGCTCCTGCGGTATGTGCACGAGAATACGTAAAATCGGCCAAGAAACGAAATATAGCTGGTCACATAATTAACATTAGCAGGTACGTAATCCCCTAAGTATCGAGAATGTTGTTCAAATGTATGCAACATCAAATTGTCATTACAGTAATCGCTCGTTCGTTGTCCAGAAGCCGTGTTTTTCAGTGACAACGAGCCTGCCCGGACACTATTTTTGATTTATGACTGCGTCTAGAGTATCGCGCCGACCGCGCCGACCACGCCGAGCGAGACTTCTGTAGAGAGCCGAACATAGAGAAGGACAGAATGAAATACGGATCGCGTGACCGAAGCGTCGCCGTCGCCGGACAGATCTGAGTCCCGCGTGTTTCATTTTTACAGACACTATGTACAATTGAAATTATATCGTATTTGGTGTCATTTTAATCAGAAAAATGCCAGAAATACCTTCATGAAGGTCCCATAAAAAAATAATGTAAATTAAGAAGTTTGAACATCCGATTCATTCGAGTCAATGTAGTGGTGCTCACACCGATATACCCGAGCCGACATCAATCGTCGCCGCCCTGCGGAGCGACGCGGCGTTGACAGGCAGTGGAATGGGTAGGCACTGGACAACGACCCTGCCCACCATGCCAGACAACGAACGAGCGATTACTGTAATACAGAAAGTTTCACACTAACGGAAATTTATTTCTCGAAGTAAATATCACTGCAATCAACGTATTCTTATGTAACCTAATCGAATTTATGGTCGTTCACGTTCATCCTTCACAAAACTCGATTTTTAACCAAACATTCATAGGAGGCTATCTTTTTTTTTGTTGATTCTTAATTTTCACCTGTATAGTTTAAAACGGGCGTTTCTCAAAATATTACTTTCCCCATAAAATTATTTAGCTGTAAATGCAATTTTTTTAAATCTTCTTAGTGTCGAACTTTGAACATTTGTCAATGATGATATCATTTAAAAAATTTTTGAAGACCAAATCGGCCAAGAAACGAAATAATAGCTAGTCACATAATTAAAATTATTAGGTAGGAAATTCACTAAAATCGAGAATGTTGATCAAATACAATATGCAACATCAAATCGTCATTAACACAGAAAGTTTCACACCAAGTATTAGGTCTAATTGTCTGATTTCTAACGGAGAATTTCTCGAAGTAAATACCACTGTAATCAACATACAATAGGACCTCGATTAACCGCCTTGACCCGGAGACAAACAGCCCGGACAAATTAAAGCCCGATGGATAATCGAAACCGGAGGGACATAATTAAAATGTACATTATATTCCAAAATAAATCTTTAATTTTTGAAAATTGAAACACATATTTGTTTATAATAAGGATCCGGTTAATCGAGGTTCTACTGTATTCTTATGTAACCTAATTGAATTTATGTGGTCGTTCACGTTCATTCACAAAACTCTACTTTTAACCAACATTATTTGGTATCACTTTCTTAAAATATAAATTTATGAAGAATTATTAAATAAATTTATTTCTTTGGGCATTCATGTTGTAATAAAAATGGCTAAAAATGTGAAAATAGACACATTCTCGTTATTTTTATAAATCAATATAAAATAGCCACTTTTAGTGTAAACCTAGTGTTAATGACGATGCTTCCGAAAACCTGGACACGATACAGTGGCCGGAATTAATATTCGGACGCTCTAAAAAAAACGATAACTTTTTCAATATTCTACTATACGATTTATACTTTTTTGGGAAGTTAGAGCAATTAGTTTACTACAGGATGTGAAAAGAAATTTTTTCAAAAATTGCAATAGATCGGAATCATAGAAAAAATACTAAAACTTGCATTTTACCATTTTTTTATGTGGGCCTATATTGAAAATTTGAAAAATACGTTTTGTAGATAAGGAGTGTACGAATACTATTTGCTGATGTATTTCAGTCGATTTTTCGTTTTTCCTTGTTACATTCGCAAGTTAATCAAGAAATTAATTTTTTTTTGCATTGTATCTATTCTATAGACTTCTCAGGATATGTACATATTCATTGTTTACAGAAAAAATAGTTAATAAACAACAATTTCATAGTTTTGTTTGAAATTTATCAGTGTACGAATACTTTCTACACTCACAGTATTATAATAAAAGTTGCTCAAGATATAAATAAATAGAGCCTTGTCATTTTCATAAGCTAAAACATTTTAATCGCTTTTTGTGCTCGGTAGGTTTCGTGTTAAAATGGTGTACAACGGATCTATATACTGTAAAAATAATTCTTGATTAAAATGCTTCGTAACATTTGCATTCCGAAAACCGGATATCTCGTACGCAATAATCAAAAATCGCTATTGTGCGCATATATTTACAGATACTTGTTACTTTCAGCATAGCTGGGCATAATGCAGAGATAATGTCAATCCCGATCGGAATGTACGGTGCTAGTAAATATGCTCTAACTGCTTTGGCTGTTGAACTTCGCCACGAGCTCACTGACACGAACATCAAAGTTACGGTAAGACTTATTGGACAATTCGTCCATGTTGGGAAACTTTTCATTCTGATCATGCGTTTCGTTTTCGAAATATTTCTTCGTCGCATTTTTTACCGCTTTCTCACGGTTATTATTAAAGGTAGTAAAATATTTTCTCTGATTGAATCGTCATCGCAGAAGACTGTTCTCCTTAAATAATTTATCACTTTGCACAGACATGTAATTTTCCAATGCAAAATATTGAAAAAATATCGAGATGACGGACATCAGTTCGGATAATCGAGGATCACCGATCGAAATGACCAGCTCCAGATTTTTTATTTTACGATTATTGATATAATAAAAATAATTTCGTAAGAAATGATTGTATAGATATCTTTAGTGGAGCACATATTACAATAGGAGCTGCACATAAATAAAATCAGTATTGTCATTTTTACCACGCTTATATTAGCTTGCCGAGTTGTTGTTGTATGCGTCAAATCTTGTAACCGAATTTTAAACCACTTCCCGATGAGCTAGAGACTTGAAACTTTAAACATAGCTCAGAACTGGATGACAAAGCAATACTAAAAAAAATTTTTTTTTTAAACTGTGCGTTCAGGAGAAGAAAAAATTTTAATATTAACCGTCGTTCAGCGATCCCCACTCCGCGCGCCAGCGCTCCCTACTCCACTACGCGTTCCCACTCCGACTCATCCCCACTCCACTGACCCACTTCGCACCGAAGGAGCTCAGTCCCATTCCGGACTACATCAAGAGACGTCGTCTCTCAGAGTCATCCCCTCATTCTTTTGCATAATAGATCACTAGTAATTCAGTAGATTATATCATACAAGTCTTGCATCTCCTTTCTTACATCAAATTTAATAGGATATTTATTTATTTTGGCTATAAAAACGGGATAATAAATTATCTAATCATGACACAATATTTTCCCTTTCACAAAAGATCTTGGTTCAAGTGGTAATTAAAATCGATTACAAGATATGTAAAGACTAAAAAGTAGAAAATAAAAAATATATAAAAAAGAAACCTTTTAAAAACCACGCTTATATTAAAATGCGCTAAAAAGGAGAAAATAATTTTTATAGACATTAGTGACTATAAATAAAAGCGTGGAGCGCCCACGAAGATTACGTCAATATAGTTTAGCACTCCACGCTTTTATTTATAGTCACTAATGTCTATAAAAACTATTTTCTCCTTTTTAGTGCATTTTAATATTAGCGTGGTTTTTAAAAGGTCTTTTTTATATATTTTTTATAAGGAAACATGTACCAGTTACTTTTAAGGTTCGGTAGGTTTAGTGTCAATTAAGAAAATGTCACAAATATGTTCGTAAATGTTTCATAAGTTTGATTAGTCATTGGATTAGTTATTGTCTTATTTTACAATTTTTTGTTTGCTGTTTAAACAGAATGTTAGCCCTGGAGCAGTGGCGACAAACATGCTGAAAGGTTTTGTCAAAGATCCTGCTGTTTTGGAGAAACTGCCTGCATTAAGTGATATTGATGTCGCTGATGCAGTGATGTATGCGTTAGGAACGCCGCCGAATGTGGAGGTATGAGTGACCACACGTCTGTCGTTTGATAAAGAATATTCGATAAAGAATAAGACCAGAAGCAGCAGTAAAACATTGGTTTTCTAGCGTAACCTTCGTTTGCTTACATTATGCAGTTTCCTCGGAAATGATTAACGTTCGATACTCTAATAGTTTCAAGATAAGGACGGCGAGATTAGAGAGAGAGTCTCAAGTTGCACGAGACGCTCTAATTGCAATGCAAACATATGTAAATATATGTAAACATACATTGAGTCACGAAAGTATTCGAACGCTCTTGAAAACGGAATAACTTTTTTATAATTGTAATCAAACGACCTGATTTTTTATAATCAATCAGAAGCATTGGTTTACGAAATGATATGCAAAAAAGATTTTCCAAAAATTATAATTTGCAAGGTTACATGCAAAAATAAAAAAGGTTTTCTTTTTTCATTTTTTATTTGGGCCCCTAATGACAATTTAAAATATATGTTTTGTAGGTCTATGTTAGTTATACACATGCTGAAAATTTCATCGAAATCGATTAACACAGGCACGAGCTACAAGCGGTTAAAAATGGTGAAAATCGTATTTTTACACGCGACTTTTGATCAGTTTCTGCTTAAAATCCACAGAATCGTACATCTTTCGGTGCGTGTCGTATTTTCCTGCGACAACCGATTTCGATGAAATTTTCAGCATGCGTATAACTAACATAGACCTACAAAACATATATTTTAAATTTTCATTGAGGACCCAAATAAAAAAGTTTTAAAAAATGCCTTTCTTATTTTTGCATGTTATTTCGTAAACCAATGGTTCTAAGTGATTGAAAAAGTTATTCCATTTTAACGGGCGTTCGAATACTTTCGTGGCTCACTGTAAATAATACGAACTATCTTCTTTGCAGGTTATAGATCTTTTGATAGCGACACGGGCCTTTTCAGACTCAGTACGTGAAGCGGTACGTGCAACAAACCAAGGAAACTAACAAAGTCTCACGAAACTCTGATTTAATAATAGTTGTCTTATATTGAGGTGTCCCAGACGAAATAAATGAAGAAAAAGAATTATACAAAAAATTATCCGATGTAACAATAACATGTTTGATATATGTATGTATTATAACGAAGTTTTAAAAATTTATAATATTTACAAAGACGCAAATATAAGTACAAATGAAATCCAAGTGTCATTATCTGCTTTAGTTATTCACTATTTAACCTTCGTACATATTCTTCTTCAAATATGCGAATTCTACGGTATAGTTGTCGCACTTAATTATTGGGCGAGAAGCGATGGTTCTTGCGTTAGTGTGAAGGAAAGTGTCGATTAGTTTTATTTCGTTTTATTTAGATTTATTTAGTTTTATTTAGTGGTATGATTATCGCTCTAAATGGCTCAAGAACGCCACGACTCCAATACGCAAGTCATCGGATTATATCTGCCAGCTGAAAGTTGTGACTCAGTTGATAAAAATGTGTCTGTTACGTTGGCGGAATAATCGCTGCTTCGGAATTGATTAAGTGATCCAATCCAGAAAGTCAAGGTCACCGAGGAAAACACACAATCATGCGGCACAGTTGAATCAATTAGATGTTACCGAGGTTTTGGCAGCTAAGCGGAAACCGAGGGTAGTTTAAGTTTGAGAGATTTTGGGTAGGAAATCTACACGTAGGACTAGCCGATGTCTATTTCATCACCGGGTCGCCGCTTATAAAGGATAGGGTCGTGGTTCCGCTGACTCGTAACTTATTTAAATGAATTAGATACATCTTGAGCGGCAAAAGGGTATCGTCGTAAGATACTAACTACTGGGAATCGAATATGAATACTTGAGAAATGAATCTTGAATGGATTAACACACAATAATATATCTCTGGTAATTTGGAAATACAAATGTTGATTGTGGAACGTCGCGGTGTCGCGGACTAAACCTCTCTGTTTTTACGCACAGAGGAATGCGAGGGCGATCTTAAAGTAAAATAATAGTAAAATTAATAGTAAAATATTACTCGATGGGGAATTTATACCCAATCTTGTTAATCAGAAATTAGAACGTGACTCGACGCGTACAGAGTGAAACTCCTGAGATTAATGCCCGCAGATGAAGAGAAGCTATGCCCTTTTATACTGTCCAAAATCGGCCTAGACGAGGGTGGGGACTACTGATTAGTGAAGGGTAGTCGTACTAGATTGATAAAAATTTCGAATTTCGGTTCTTTAACTTTTTCCTATGTATTCTCAGGTTTAATTTGTTTTGTATATAATATTTTTCCATATTGTTACTACTAACGGCAATATTTAAAGTGGACATAGTTATTGCCGCACCTTGTATACTTCCTGAGACCAGGAACATTGATATTCGGAAGTCTATGGGTGGGGTACAAGCTACTGTTGTCTTATGGTTACTTTTTTGAAGTTCGTTTGATATTACTTTACCAATGCCACATGTGGCCTTGAGATGATAAGTCAAATTATAAATTTTAAACAGACAATGAACATGCAATACAATTATTAATTGACTCGAACATTAGACATTTTATGATAAAAATTAGTGGGCGTAATTTGATGCAGTACACAGATTAAAAGAATGTAAGAACATCTCTGTGTATCAGTCCTAGCTTATTAAAATTATTCAAGTAAGAAAGAAATCTGGACTGTCTCTCTTCGAAGAATCGCACGAATGTCACTGAACTTTAAGAAGTAGATTACAATAAGAACTCCGAGACCCGTCAAGATGGCGGCTACCATATTCGATATTTAGAATTAATGGAAATGTATATAGATTCATTGATGTGATACACCTAAAGTAGTAGTAGTAATGATTTTTGGTCCCCTCAGGGTTTCAAATCCATTTACCACGAATCCCCTCTTCCACTCTCACTATCGCCTAATTTCAGCGGGACCTACTTTTTATTACCATCCAAGCACTGCCTGCGCCCAACACTGATTAACTTCGGTGATCGTACGAGAACCGATTTTTGCAGCGTGGCAATGATCGTTGGCGATACATCTAAAGTAGTATGGGCATTCTCATCAATGAATAATTTGAATAATTAGAAAAAATAATGTGTATTACTCATACTTGTGTCCGTATATAAAGCCGCTTGTGGATGAGCCGAGTTTGACATTCAGCAACAAGGTATCGATAACGATGGATCGTTGGGCTGGGAAAGTTGCAGTGGTGACGGGCGCGAG
>CM052267.1:3257619-3375079 GCA_028455795.1 Lasioglossum marginatum | reverse complement strand
CAGATCTGAGTCTCGCGTGTTTCATTTTTACAGACACTATGTACAATTGAAATTATATCGTGTTTGGTGTCATTTTAATCAGAAAAATGCCAGAAATATGTTCATGAAGGTCCCATAAAAAAATAATGTAAATTAAGAAGTTTGAACATTCGATTCATTCGAGTCAATGTTCCGATATACCCGAGCCGACATCAATCGTCGCCGCCCTGCGGAGCGACGCGGCGTTAACAGGCAGTGGAATGGGTAGGCACTGGACAACAATCCTGCCCACCATGCCAGACAACGAACGAGCGATTACTGTAGTATCAAATTGTACAATTCAATTGATGATCCATTAGCGTGGTCTGCTGTCTTCTGAAGACAATCATTTGGTGAGATATCTAATGAATTATTATTAACTGTGTAAACTAGACCGCATAAAATTGAACGAAACTCATCAGAGATTCGCATAAAAATTAAACGTGTTGTCCACATACTTTTGAGCGGCAATGTAATTTAATGTTTTGCCATTGTGTGAACTTGTCACACGAGGGACACATTAGTTGCGAAAATGAAGGACGGATAAGTGTTAAGAAGCAAAGAAGTTCTTCTGGAGACACCCGGTATATACAAATCTGTCCTATACCCCGATCCGATCGGGGTCATTTTAACGTATTCACGAGGTAAGATCGAAGGAAGAAGCGGGAACGAGGACCATTTTAACAGAACATCGAATTGCTTTGTAACTCGTCGACCAGCAAAAGTTTAATTGGTTTAAGGTCCGTAGGCGGACGGCTGGATCGCGATTAAAGGACGTCTATTTGTCACGTGTAATTGAACACGGAGTACGGAGGTTCCGTTGTTGTCTGCGAATTAGTTCCACATCGATTCTTCATATCTTTATCGGGTAATTGACTCGGGCACAATGCTGGCGAAATGTAGCTGAAAAGATTATTCGTGAAAATTTCAAAGCGGCGCAGTATCTACAATTCAAGGTTTACAATTCAAATACGTTTCAACGAAAATGATTTAAAACTTCGAAGTTTACAGCGCCATTTGCTGACGAGACTCGATGTTATTTCTGTTACAAAATTCCTGCATGCTGTAGTGATTTGTGTTGACGTCAATTAAATGGTTTTATAACATATTCCATGTTAGTATATAAATTATAAAAATGTATTTATTGAAACTTTGATCGTCTTTATAGTAAATATCCTTATATGTCTTTAGTAATCGTAGAATAAGAAAGAAACAGGTCGTTCTGACTCCTCCGGTGGTTCTAGTGGAAAATTTATATTCCACTCGACGTCCCATTTGATATTTCCGAGGTTGAAATATTCGAGATGTCCGTATAAAAATCTGTGTTTCAACCCCTTAGAATTTCTTTCGCCACTGTGCTCGTGGGATCCACTTTATCTTTTAAAGTATTCCTACTGTTAGATACAATCGTCTAATAAAAGAATGAGATGTAAAACATAAAATATTTGTATAACACTTTTATCGTTTTTCCTTATATCCCCCTTTTATCCCTAATATCTCAATCAAGAAATTACAGCACTGTATGCGCCCCTGGAAACCACGCAACATTAGTTTCAAAAATTTTTTGAAGTCGTCATGTTAGAGACTCACTCTGTAGAATAAAGAATTTCCCTTTTCTTTTGCGGTTATATATGACAATAATAATAATATTAATCATATTATAGGGTTAAAGTACGGATGATGTATGTGTGTATTGTATGTGTGCGTGTTAATAGGCAGCCCTATATATGACTGAATTCGTAATAACAAAGAATCGTAATTAATAGTAGAGTTACGATCGTCAACGAATCGCAAAAAGAAGATCAGATCGAAACGAGCAACCGCGACAAACACTGTTAACGATTGGTTATCCATTGGTGCGTTCTTAATACAAATAAATACGACTTCTCCTTACAACGGCTCGGCTTTTCCTTACAATATATACTCCCAATAATATTAAACTTTTCTATGAAACTATCTTAATTATTAAAAAATTTTTAAACTTCACTTTATTTAATTATTATAAGGATAATTATTATTATTGTAGCCACGAAGAAAATCGTACGACAAGGAGTTAAAATGATTCTGCTTAACGATCCGTTAAAACATCGTTTATATGAGCTCCTTCTTTCCTGTATTTTATTAGTAACATTCGCAAGACATTGTTCGATAACAATAAGCCAGGTTCAGAGTCTATTCGACGAGAGGAGTCGCAAGCAGTCGCTGCAACAGGCATCTCGCGCAGGTAAACAAGCACTCTATCTCGAAACCTTGTTGGTATTCATCGTGAACCAGTTCGCACTGGAGTGTTAAGATGGTGCGATGTACAAACAATTTTCCCTTAAATTTCTTAACGGGAAACACGGGGGGATCAATCTGAAACTTATTCGTCTCGGCGAATAATAAATATCTGTACCAATTTTTCGTCATTCTGCTTGTATAACTTTGAATATTTTTGAATATTTTCCTGAAGGTACATGTATCACTCGTCTTTAAATCCTTGAGCATTCATTTGAATATCTGAATAATTGCTCCTTGATAGCTCATACCAAACGATTCCTCAGACATCCACAGTATTGAAATTTTTAAAATCGACACTCACCCGACACTTTCTTTCAATATTTATGAGAACTAATAGTGACTATCTCTGTTTAAGAAACTATTCTTAGGAGTTATCGTTGTTGAATAGAATAGTTGAATAGAATTATTCTGTTGAATAGACTGCGAATTTTTATGCAAGATAAACACTTTTTGTGAAACTTCCGTTCATAGTTAATATGATAATCCCTATATTATCGTATACAGTGAGGTCTTGATCTAAGCCAGGCGGAGATATACGATCTTAGTAAGTCCGCCTACCCCCTCCATTGGGGGGCGTGTCCGCCAAAGAGACCAGCAGTGTGAAGTGTGAACCAATACTAATCCAATTACAAAACTTTCACCAACTTATTTGTGGTATTTTTCTGATTAGAATGTCCCTAAACACGATATAATTTGAACTGTATTTAGTGGTTTCATTGACAGTACGCAGTATCACCAAAAAATAGTAATTGGACACATAGAATTGTAGATAAACCTCCGCGTTCCAGTTGTAAATTTTACGGCACGAATTCAGGAGAAAATGCTAATTCCGCCTTGTGGATCGCTATTGCATAATAATAGTGCTCCAGATTTCATTTTCAATCTTCTTTACTGCGCTAAAGGATTTCAAGCTTGATACAAATGCAGGCAATAACGAGACCATCGATTTTCATACAAAATAGAGATTAGTTGCAATATAAAGTGGGTACCTTATTTCTTGTCCTAATTATACTAATCAGCTGCAGCTTATACAACAGTATCTTTGAAATAGTCCACAGACATTATTTTTAATGACTAGGTTCAAACTGAAACAATGTTTATGATACGCTGTATCACGTATTGCATGAATAAATTATTTACATAACATTAACAATTCATGAGAAATGTTGAACAAAAGGTAGGACAAGACGAAAAACGTTCGAGAATAATATATAATGTTCACTCGACCCGCAGAAAAATCGAAACAACCAGCCATGATGGAAATCGTGATTAACGTTCAAGGTGTTTTCGTAGTCAGTGGTCGTTGGCGTGTATCCAGACGAATCTGTTACACTCTGTGCAATTGAGAAAATTGGAAATTCCGTGCGCACACATTATGTGTCCTTATTTAGATAAAAATGTTAACAGAAGAAAAAACGACTCATTAACAAACGCGAGACGAGAACTGCTATATTGTTCCCCGGAGATATTTAATATTAACGGATAAATAGATGTGGAAAAGATTGAGTGCCCTTGGATATTTGCGTACGCGATGTTAATATGGTTAAATCTTTACCGTAGGCGAGATCGTTGGCTGTAATCCAGTATTTCGTTTTTCCTCCCCCGGCGGAATAAAACGAAACGCGAATTCATTATTTTATTTCGTTTCCCTCTCGTCTCTAGAACGAACACTGCAAAAACCGGCGTTTCCAGAATCCTCTGGCTCCGATCCAAAAACAATAAACGTTGTCGTTTTTATTTGCAGATAAGACGATGTGCAATACAAATTTCTCAACATCTCACTTTTCTATTATCCTGATTTCAGGTTCTCTTGCATCTTTGACCTCGGCGCTAATGGAGATTTCAATTTTCATGAATTTAATGGGAGCGTATAATAAAATCTTAAATTCATATTAAATATTGAATGCATTTACATATTAAAGTCAATATTTCAAGAATCCTTTAAACATGGATTGTAAATATTAGTTTGCAACACGAGCGTATTATTATGGGAGCGTAATTTGTCGCAGTAATTGACATATAAATCAATAATTGGTATATAAATAAGTTGTAATATAATGTTATAAGATATATGTATATACAGGGTGTTCCAAAAATGTTGAACTTCCTTGAAACGAATCCTTGGACGAATCCTAAGGCCATTCGAAGCAACTTTTTCCTTTGCGAAAATGTTCTCCGCAGCTTTTTTAAGGAGTTATTCACGAAAAACACGGACCAATCAGAGCGCGGCTACAGCGGACGGATTCCGGCTCGACCAATGCCAACGCCACGCAATCCGCTCGCTATAGCCACGCTCTAATTGGTCCGTGTTTCTCGTTAATAACTCTCGAACGAAGCCACGGAGAACATTTTCGCAAAGGAAAAAATTATTTGAATCGCCTCTTTCAAGGAAGCACAATCTTCTTGGGACAACTTGTATATGCACATAGTCTCCGTAAACAATTTTTGACTCACTGGTCCACTGTATTACAATTGTCGGGCCGTGATCCCCTCAATTACGAAAACTGTTCGCGTCATTCGAAACGCAGTGTTTTACATAAACCAAGAAGCAGAAATAAACTTATGCAGAAACCACGGCTTGCAGGGCGTCAGACCGCGCTTTGCATTCCGCGGTGCTGTCAGCTTGAAATGCATTTAAATGCATTAATAGAAAGTCGTTCCCCGTGACGTATAAGCCGAAAACGCAAACTTATTCTGCGGACGATGACTGATCACCGAGTTTCGCATTAAAACAGGCAATCTCCATGTGCACTGGTGCAAATCGTATTTGTTTCGTTCGAATCCTTAATTCGTTAATACATTCCCAAGTATAGCATTATAAGCAAATATAGCATCCCATAGCATTCCCAAGTAATTATTATTAGACTACAGACGTGTACACTATATGTAATTCATGCTTCTATAGACGAGTTTACAGAAATTGAAAGTTCTGAGAGGAAAATAAATTGAACAATGGATAATTATTTAAATTGGTCATTCTCAGACTATTGATCTTTATGGATTTTACGACCAGGGACAATTAGTAACATTTAGGACAATATGAAATATGAAGAACAGAGGCTGAGAAAATAGAAATTATAATATTAATAATATATAATAACTAGTCTGCGAAGTTTTATATGCAAAATAAAAATTATCTGCATTAATATCAAGATGCAGGAGCCACACGTGGACATTGATTTCTTATCTTAATAGTTTTAATGAGTTGGACATATTTCAACAGCATTTCTAAATTGTGTGTTTAAATGTATTTATTGCTTTGCATTCGATCCGCCCACTTTTTTCATAAATGCATAAAATCCGTAGTCTATTAGTAACTAGACTGCGGATCTTTATGCAATATAAAAATTTTCTGTGATGTTCCAAAAATGTCTTCCTGTAATAATTCTAACAAATTGAAAATAACATATAGATGTTATTTTTGTCATAAATGCATAAAAATCTGCAGTCTATTAATCACATCATATATCATCATATCTCTTCTTATGCAAACCTGATATAGAAGGTCTGAAAATAATTTATAATTTTCTCAAACAATTTTTGTTCCGTAAGAATTTAGAAACAATGTAACACCTATTTAATCTAAGCTAAATGTAATAATATTGTACCTGCTATATAAACCACTTGGTTTAAAGAAATAACAAATAAATAAATAAATATATCCTATCTCTCCTATCTTATAAAATATCATCATATTTCCTATGTATCAATGACATTTTTTGTTCCAGTTTCTATAAAAACAAAAAGCAGAACTTCCTATTTATTATTTTTACACGAGCGGTCCATGATTGTTGGATCACCCTGTAAACACTTCGCTCTTCCATCTGTTCCACCTCGCATTCGTAATTATCTGTTTTACAACATTATCCATCACGGCCGAAATACAAAAACTATGGTCGAGGTTGTCCGAGCACGTCGTTTAAGCGTGAGTTAGACGAATCACAGTCTCCTACGAGCTGGCGGACAAGAAAGTTTGCTGCATTGTGTTTCAACGTGAGCCCGCGTTCCAACCAACTTGCACCGATAAATTGTTTATGTTGAGGATAATCACCGCTAATTAGTATTCAACTCGAAGCGTATTACACAACGGATTCGGTTATGGGTCAACGAGCCCATGTGTGAAATATACCATTTAAATACTATACGGTGTCGTATAAACGGTGTACAAAGATTTGCCAGATTGGCGGTGTGAAGGAAAATCCGGTGAGTTGTTAATTAAAAATAAAAATGCTTTCAAAATGACGAAATATTGTAATCATTGCGGATATTTCTGCAAAATAAAGATTGTGAAATACAGAAGTTCCTTTCTTCCTTCAACAATTTTAGGAGATTGAAATTTACAAATTGACATGGTTATCAGTTTGTCCACTTTGCCAGATTACCAAAGGAACAAGTTACTGACAAACTAATAGCTCAATGATAATATTTATACATACCCACAGAAGTGGAATCAATAAGTAGTAAGAGCATAGAAATAATGGTAGAGGTTCAACTTTGTTGGAAGCTGAAAAGAAATACAGCAGTTCAACAACTATACCTTGTCCATCGAGATTAGGGTGACTTTTATTTACTCTCGTCGAAAATTTCTTTCAACATTTCTTCTACGGCGCTACCCAGGATTGTTTCAAATAATTTAAAAAAATATGTGCAAAGTTTGATTTCGATCGAATAACGGGAAAACGAGCCCCGAGGCACTTAGACATTAAAATAATTAATTAAATGCTCATAAAATCGTTTTTCTCGAATATCTTCCGAATTATTTACCGCACCAAAAATCGGACAAGCTGCATCTTTTGAATGTCGGAAAAATGTCGGACCAAATTGAAAGTGTGTTCTCATTATCTTTCATCAATAAATATTAGCGAAAAATTATTAAAGGCATATTATTTTGCAGGAGATTCCATATATTTTTTTTAAGTCTTGAAAATTTTTGGGTTCCACGAAAATAAGGGTCACCCTTCTCAGGTGGGCAGCAAAGGATGCACCCTTGTACTTTGCCCCGTCCCGTTAGATAAGTTATAGTCATAAGTAATCTATGGAAATTAGAGCGATAAAAAATGTCTTCACTTGGCCATAGACGCTATGGGTTGGCAAGAAAATAATTTCGGCATTTTAAGTTGAAATAGAGCCCAGTTTTTGTATTCAAGCAATGAACTGTAACACCTTGCCTTACAATATCGTGTCTGATTCGTGATGAAGATTCTGAACAGATTCTAATAAAAATCTATGTAAATAATTTCTTATAACCGAAATAGAATTCTATTTTGGTTTTGTTAATGTACAGCGATTGGATTTCTTAGGAAATTACGATCTACAAAAAGTTCTAATCATTGAAACCGTGAAGTAAATCGTAGGGCAAGGGGTTAATGAATAAGATATTTTCCCTTTTGTTCGATGATCTTTTGCCAAAAATGATAAATAAGAAAATATATTATTGATTAAAATTTATCGCTTGAATAAAGAAATTCGGTTTTATTTCACCTTACGATACCGAAATTACTTTCTTGCCAATCCAATATTTTAAAGACAATAAAAGTCTCATTAAACTTTGTCGAATATTCCTGCGCCGCATTGAGTATTTTACGACACGAAAATGTATTGTATAACTCGAACTTCTTATTTGATTCGTAACGTTTCAACAGCAAGCTATCCGTAACGCAATGTAGTAAAACAGACAATGCGTTTTTATTGGATAATGAAACGTTGCTGTCAATATGCAAGAAAAAGTACACGGTGCGATATAATAATACATAGTTAGTCGAGAACGTCGATTTACGTGTGTCGATATAGTCCACCGAAACGAATCGCAGTGAAACAAAAAAAGGGGGCCTGTTCTTTCAGAATTCTTCGTCTCGAGGATAGTAAAAGTGAAATAACGGTGACATACTCGGATGACATAACTCAGTTTTTCGGCGCTTAAATAACGTAACTCAGGTCTATCACATTGTTTTCCACGAAGAATGTCGGTCAGATGAAAATGAGAGATTGATTTAGAGAGAGGGAAAGCTGAAATGCGCATGAATTACGCGTGAAATAATCGTATATTCCAGCGAACACGTAACTATGCAGGATAAATTGGAGATGGAAGTGAGATCTCTCGTTTTGTGAATCAATAAACTGTAGATTTTATGCAGACGAAAGTTTATAGATATTGAGAAAGATTATCTCTTGATTTATTAGTCCCATTACATTCCAAACAGTACGAGAATCTCATTAAAATTTGTTTAAACGTTTTACCATACCGAGTTCTAAAAAATGAATATATCAAAACGGCAGTTCAGTAAACAAATATACTTTTCCATAAACATGTTTTTATTATACACAATTGTGTTTGATGTACACTCCTCGTCAAAAAGATAGCCTAGGTGTGCTATCTTTAACACTAGGTTTACGGGACCCGTCATGATGACGGGTTCTAATATTCTTAATTTGCGATTATTAAGATTGTACAGATGCTTTCCTGAGGAATTATTTACCAAATTTATTTCTTTGGGTATATATTATTGGAAAAATGGCCAAGAATTCGGACAGACACATTCTTGTTATGTTTATAAAATAATAGAAATAGTTATTTCTAGAGGTCCGTAAACCTAGTGTTAATTTCTCAATGACGCATGTAAAATTTTTCGTCTGTAACGTATATGAGCTCAGAATATGCGGCTTGCTGGAAATAAGTCACAATGTCGTAGATGTTTGTATACAACAAAGAAAAACTGTTCCATACCAAGGTCGAAATGATAGCACACTCTGTTAATATGTTTAGAAATTGCTCAGTATTTCATGATCTATCAACGAGTAAAGATCACAGTACAATATTATATAAATTTGTAAGTATGGGACGCGGAAAAAAATTAAACGAGTCTGAAGAAAAGCAAATTCTTGAACTAAAACAGCAACAGTTATCAGTAGCGAAAATATCGAAAGTAATAAAAAGAAGTCGTAAAGTAATACACAATTTCTTAAAAAATGTTGAAGATTATGGCAAAAAGAAAAATACTGGTCGGCCGTCATCGTTATCCGATCGTGATAAGCGAGCAATTTTACGTGTAACTTCCAACTTGCAGTTAACAACGAAGCAAATAATGGAAAAATCTAGTGTTAGTGCCAGTGTTTCAAATGTTCGTCGAGTTCTACTATCCTGCAAAAATATTAAGAGGCTAAAATTGAAAAAGATACCTTCGTTAACAACGAAACACAAAGCAGAACGTTTACGTTTTGCAAAAGAAAGAGTGCATTGGAAAAAGAAATGGAGAAGGGTACTGTTTTCGAAAAAAAATTTAATGTGTGGTCCTGATGGGTTCCAATATTATTTTCATGACATAAGAAAAGAGACAATGTCAGCAATTCGACGACAAATGGGAGGAGGCAGCGTAATGGTTTGGGCCGGCATCGGTTATTTCGACAAGACAAGTATCAAGTTCATCAATGGGAGAATGAATAGTGTCCAATACATAAATTTAATCAAAGAACAAATAAATAATCATGCAGAACGCATTTTTGGACCTGATTACATCTTTCAACAAGATAATGCATCTGTACACACATCAAGATTGGTCCAATCATATTTTAATGAAAATAATATATCTGTTTTGCCGTGGCCTGTACTCTCCCCGGACCTTAATATTATTGAAAATTGCTGGGCAGAACTTGTTCGCGGCGTATACGCGAATGGAAAGCAGTATCAATATGTACAAGAATTAAAAAATGCAATTGTACGCAAATGGGATACGTTAAGTCAAAATTATATCCAAAAACTCCATAAATCGATACCAAATCGTACAATAGAAGTAATAGAAAATTAAGGGGGATGTACCCATTATTAAATAAGTATATATGTTTGGTAAGTAATTATTGTTAATTAAAATTTATGTTCATTATTATTTTCTTATTGTACATGTGCTATCATTTCCTTCTTAAAATAAAACAATTTTTTTTGTTACACACTAAACCTTATAATATTTTAAATTATTTTCAACGAACCGCATATTATGAGCTGATAATGTTTTGATATAAAACACATAAAATTTTACATGCGTCATTGAGAAATTAAAGATAGCATACCTGGGCTATCTTTTTGATGAGGAGTGTATGTATTACCTACTTTGGTGTTTCTTGTTTTGTCTTTTTTACAAAATTGAGATTACGGCAAGTATAATAATTTGAACAACAATCTATATATACTGTAAACTGTGTACAATTAGACTCGATTTTATGCAAATAGATATGTCTGATATGACCAATTTGCATAAATTTCTTGAATGTCTAGCAACATTCTATCAAGTCTAAAATCAAATAAAAGGACTATCGGACTTTCTTATATCGCGCATAGTATACTTTCTAAGCTCTAACAGATCTTCTAGGCTACGAATAAAAAAGAGCCACGGTCATTTAGGCCATTTTTCTTATAAGATTTCAAGGTCATCGGTATTTTTTCATATGGAACAGTATATTTTTTACGATAGCATAATTTTATGATAGACAATAAAACACTAAATTCGGTGGATTCCATCTTTTTGACCTTGATATGACCTTGAGCAGAAATGATCATGTTGGAGCGAGAAAGATGTGGAACTTTAAAACTTACGTGTTTATGTTTGTATAATGTATAATATAATGTGTAATATATAATTATTAGGCTCCGGATTTTATGCATTTATAACAAAAATGAGCAAGTGCGATTTAAAACAGTGAACAAATTAAAAGACTTTAAAAGTATTAATATATTATTTTCACCACATTAAAGTTACTAATGAACAATATAAATTGATATTTAGCTCTTGGGTCTTGCAATTGATGCACAAACTTTTTATTTTGCATAAACATCCGGAGTCTAATAATTATATTACTATTATCTCCTTTGGACATTATGGAAAGTGTTGTCATTTGGCATCCCAAATATTTCCAAGAATAAGATAAGCAACACGGTAATGTTGTCGAATGAATGATTCAAAATTAGTAGAATACCTTATTAGTGGAAATTGAGCATCTCCTCGGCGTAAAATAATTTGTCTGGCGAGACGTACGTGAGTAGAAACAAATTTTCCAGTATCTACAAGAGGAAAACTGCGAAAGATTTGTAGCCGTTTTTATATGCCGTTTCTTTTCTTAATAGCCCATTAAAAGGCTGGTCTTCCAACACGGTGGTACCACTTAACATTATTACGACATAACACGCACATCTATATATTTTACCAGAAAACGAGGACGTATCGTTCATTATCCATACATTATAACTAATAATTAATAACGGACACTTTCAATTTTTCTCTATAATTAACCCGAATATATATTTCCATTATTCTCGTTGTCTCCTGCCTCAAAAAAATAATACACACATATACGTACGTCACCTATATTCTCTACTGCCGTGATCGTGTAAAAGTTGTTTACAACAAGGAAATAGTTTGAGCACAATGTGCCTATTTCTGGCACGCGATAGGAGTATGAAGTTGTAAGGATGACCCAGTGGTTAATTACCAATTAAAAAAGCCATTAGGTGGAGTACGGTCTATGATAATCCGTCCGCTAACCATTATACGCTTTTTCTATTAACGTAACCGCTTAATGAGAGGCGTGTATCTATGATCGACTCGCGAATTTCTTGGACGCGTTCCGCGGAACGTTTTTGCGCACTTAATGTGCCGTGGAAACCACCTTGCAAATCGCTCTTATCACGATTAACTGACGCTGCCCAAAGCAGAACTTGATTTCGTTGAAGTTTCAAGAAACCGCGTAATTCTGCAATTCTGATTAATCGTTTGATTTTAATTTCATTTTGATTAATCCTACGACTGGCCACATCTGTCGTAGCTTAACTCCTTAGCATTCGAATGGCGACTCTGAGGCGCCACTAAAAATTGCTGTAGCATTATTCAAAATATTGTTTGGATTGTTAAATATATCGGTATCTAATCAATTACTAAACATTTAGGTATTGTGTATGAGGTATTTATACCAATTTCATATACATAAAATTTCAAAAATCATAGGGAATGGAAATATTCTAAATCGAAAGAAATGTTTAATTTTCGAGTTAAGACACTATTGCATTCCGTTCCCAATTAGGGACTTTTTCAAATGTTCTACAGTAAATTAAGTAGACAATACTGAAGACTCTGAGCATGTTGATTACAAGTGGGACATTGCGCTTATGATATATGTATAAAGTTCCCATACAGGAACAAATTTTATTATTTATTTCATGACCACGCTCATTTTTAAGTAGACTAACAGCCATATATATTTTCTTCAACTCGTCATAAAAATTCATGCAATAGGGGGTTAAAATAGCTTGGAGTGCAAAGGGTTAGATATTGAAAAAGTCAAGATGAAAACGATGAAAAATGCGAGAACAATAAACATCATGACGAATTCTTTCTTGACACATTGTACAAGATGGTACGGGATGACCTCAAGTTCGTCCCAGGAGAATCGCCTGAAGAATTAGCCTCACTGCAGAGTTGGGTGCATTCGAATGAAATTTCATTCGAATTCCCGGCGAATAAAAATTACGAATAAAATTTTATTCGCTGGGTTATTCGAATGAATTTTTATTCGAGTCGTCTCGGCTCGAATAATGCGTTATTCGTTAGCAACGAATAATTCTCGGCGAATAAAATCGTTATTCGTTATTCTCGAATAAATCTGGGATTTATTCGTTATTCTTTATTCGTTATTCGAAATAAAATTTGCCCAACTCTGCCTCACTGGGGTCAAATCTGGCTATATCCTCTCCTCTTGTCACTCCAGTCGTGGGAGCCTGGGTGGCCCGAATCGGCCCGAGTTGGTCCGACTTGGCTAAGATTGGTTCAGATCGGTTTCAAGTCCCCTGAAGATTCAAATGGATTCCAATCTGTCCCCAAGCTTCCGGGTTATCCAGACTTGTCTGCAGGGATCCCAATTTTTCCTGAATGTACGAAATTACTAATTCTAAGGAACTTGGAAGGACAGTATGAGCCGAGACGATCATTATTTCAGAATTTTATGCAGTGTAATAACCGGATGTTTACGCAAAATAAAAAGTTTGTGCATCGATTGCAAGACGCAGGAGCTAAATATCAATATATATATTCTTCATTAATCATTTTAATGTGGTGAAAATAATATATTCATACTCTTTAAGTCTTTTTAATATTTTCACTGTTTTAAATTGCACTTGCTCATTTTCGTTATAAATGCATAAAATCCGGAGTCTAGTGATAAGAAACTTTTAATTCTAACTAGGCTACACAATTGTCATGTAATTATCGTTTCAATTTCTCGCGAGTTGTGCAATATTTAATAACCGGAATGAATCGTACTGTAGAGGAACATCGTCCTGCGTGAAGTTTCTGTATGGAAGGTACGTGACGGGCGGTACAAATCGGGCAAATCAGCGGCAATTAGCGGACCGATTTTCAGGCCGATCCGTTTATGAAAATCGCGACGCCGCTGCGATTCGAAGTTTAATTGTCCACGCGGGATCGACTGACGCGGGCAAATTTTATTTACGTTCCCGTCTAATTATTCAAATCGTATTTGACAAACAGCTACACCATTCAGCTCGGTTAGGTGAATTATCTCGGCGAACAGTCCATATTCCGCTAAAATAATCGATCCCACCAAAGATATGTTTCCTCTTTTTCTTCACCTCCGGAAGGAATAAACTATTTTGCAAGTATGTACAATGAAGACAATCGAGCATATTTCATTGAATTACGACTGCATTAAAAATGAAGCTTTCCAAGGCGATTATGGAATTAGCTCGGTTCCCACTAATTTGTTAATTAAAACGCGAGTTTGCATAAATTTCCGCGCTGTCTATGATAAAGACCATACACTGGGTGTACAAAGTATTCGCGCTCCTTTTAAAAACGAATAACTTCTTCAAAATTCGACCCAATAGCTTGAGTTTTTTTGAAACGTTAGAAGGATTAGTTTACTAGCTAATGTGTAAATGATTTTATTTTGAATTGTTATTGGTCGCAATTGCGAAGGAAAAAGTAAAGGTCAGAACTTTTTAATTTATTGTCTGTGCCTGTAATGAAAATTTAGAAGGTGTCTTTGGTAGGTCTAAGTATTTTTACATCTCACATCTTACAAAGATTTTTATCTGATTTCAATGAAACTTACTTAGATATACAAAATACATGTTTTGAATTTTCATTACAGGCTCAATTCTCCGTCGCAATTGCGACCAATAACAATTAAAAAAAAATTATTTATACATTAGCTAGCAAACTAATCCTTCTAACATCTCAAAAAACACGAGCTAACAAGAATGAATTAAATTAAATTAAATTAAAACAGCATATATTTGCTACTTACGAATTCTTGTCCGATACAAGAATTATCTGGACAGAAGCTTGAAATGTATGCATAGGTAACAATTAGGCTCTGGACATGAACGTAAAAAATACAATAAAATGAAATATCGTTCGTTCAAAGATAAGATATCGGGATCGTTAAAACAGGAAATAAACTTCTACTGTTCATGAATAATGGTTAGAAAATATTTTCCATAAAGATTGCATTCTAGTAATACCAGCGGGATTTCGATTTCTCAGTGGCCGAGTACAACATAAAGTATCTTTTGATCGAAAATGTGCACCTTCCGCGGTGCGTTATGAATGTTTACCGATTCTGGATCTGCAAGGATGATTCTTCTGGCGCGTGCTACACGAAACCGCTGATACCGCTCGAAGTTTTCTCACCGTTCTGTCCCACCTCCTTTTTCCTCCCCGGGAGGAGCAATACTTTCGTTATGCTCCAGATCCTCCCTTTGCTCCGCGCGTTTCCCCTCTCGTGCATAAAATCCAAAGTGATAATAAACCGAGACATCTCAAGTTTCCCCAGTCAGTCGGTTCTCGCGTTCCAAAAGACGAGCCCCGGGACAACTGATCTCTTTCGCCGTATTCACCGGGAAGATGGTCCACGGACGTAAACGCAAAAAATGGACGTCTTCCCGCTAATAACAAGATACCTTTCATCATCGCCGATCTTTCAACCCCTTTACTATCGACGTAAGAACTACTTTTATCTGAAGAAAACCGACGCGCCTTTTCACAACACTCTTTCACTCGCAACACTCTTTCACCCCTTCCAAAGAATCACCAACGAGAGTCTATTAACACTTTACTTACCAAACAGTCATTTCAGAATTATCTTACACACAGCTCAGTTATCAATTAGCCTATTAATAGACTTCCGGTAGGTACAGTATTAATACGTTTTTCTAACGACCGTGTTATACAGTGAATTAAATTGCTGATATTTCAATTCTGATAATTTCGTGAAAATTAACAGTACGGACATAAGCCTGAATTCATTTTAAAGCTTGAAGCCACTATTTTCGCAAAACAGTGTCCATTTTGTTCTAACAATAAGGTATTTTTACATTGATTTTGCATGACGTAGCAGGTGGAACACCGAAAACCCATTTTTCCTCAAAACTGCTGCAAATTTAAACATCATCAAAAATTCGTGCGTCCGGTTGATCCTCGTGAAACAAGACACTTAAATTTCAACCGTCTTAAATACCCAAGTCCGTAACTAATTCTAATTTCATTATCTACTATCGCTATCACTTAATATTTTCTATTCGTTCTTGCAGTTATTTTCGAGATGAATGTCTCGTTGATATCGAAGATGCTGACGCTGATGATACTGTCGGAGTTTTTGGTGACAAGTGTAGTGGCGTTCTTCTTCTCGTCGTTGGTGTCGAAGTTGACGGCGGAAACAAATGTTCCGTCGACGGTGAAATTGAAAAGCGAGAATGTGGACATCGGAAACGACGAATTCGGTCCCGACCGACATAGAAAACCTCATATCGTCATTATTCTCGCCGACGACATGGTGAGCTTCAAGCTCTCCGTCCACACTGGAGCAACTTCTAATTAATATTGCACGTGTCTTTCAACAAGAGGCGACAAAACGTGACTCGACGTTGCTTTAGCGTGGACGTAGCTTTATGATTCACTGTAACTTCCACGAAAGTTCAAACAAACCTGCGACCGTACGCCAAAGACTGGAATATGATCTGACATTTCAGGGATGGAACGACGTGAGCTTCCACGGATCGGATCAGATTCCTACGCCAAACATCGACGCTCTCGCGTACAACGGGATCATCTTAAACAGTCATTACGTGCCTGCATTGTGCACACCAAGTAGAACCGCTCTAATGACCGGGAAAAATCCTATTCACCTCGGCATGCAACATTCTGTTATTCTCCCGGCTGAGCCGCGAGGGCTGCCTCTAAGCGAGAAACTGTTACCTCAGGCAGGCTAGAAAATTTATATTTACCGCGTCTTTCACCATCTAATAGACATCTAGAATCGAGAGCGTCGGAAATGTGGACTGACGATTAAATGTTTATATCGATTGTGTTTCAAAAATGCACTACTCCACAAAACTGAATACGAGGACACGGAAAAATAGTAGAGCCACACGATCTAAGAAACAGCACGGACCCGAGAGGTTTTCTTAGATCAAGGCTTTACTGTATTATAATTAGACTGCGGATTTTATTAGCGATATTTAAATTATGCCATAAATATTTTTTGTGCTATTAAAAATAAAGGAGATATTTAGGTGGCCTCCTTCAGCTGAGACACCCTGTAGATTACACTTTACATAAGTTTAACATCTAATAGACATGTAGGTCGTCAGAAACGCATCTTGACAATTATAAATGACAATAATCTTTTTACAGTACTTAAGAGAAGTGGGCTACAGGACCCACGCGGTTGGCAAGTGGCACCTGGGATTTTATAGGAAGACATATACTCCCACGTTTCGCGGTTTCGAGACCCATTTCGGCTATTGGAACGGTCTCCAGGATTATTTCACGCACGTTACCCAAGAACCGGTAACTATTCAATCAATGTTAACACTCGCTCATTTAACCGTTTTGTTCACAACAAAAAATGTCGAACATTCCCAAAAGATCATAAAGTGTATACAATGCGTTGAAGAACACCATGGGTACCGCTGAAATTAGATCAACAATTTCCTAATTGGGGTGTTCTGCAGAGCGAACAATTTGGGGATTTTCGTGGTTTCGACATGCGACGAAACCTTTCCGTCGCCTGGGACACTGCGGGACAATACGCGACTGATCTTTTCACGAACGAGGCGGTGAGATTAATCAAGGAACACGACGCGAATCAACCGATGTTCCTGTACCTGGCTCATCTGGCGCCCCACAAAGGGAATCAAAATCAGTTGCTGCGCGCTCCCGACGAAGAGATTGCCAAGTTCACATATATTGTAGATCCTGAAAGGAGGATTCAAGCTGGTAACTATCTACTACATACGCTAGATTACGAGACACCTAATAACTTGCAAGCAAACCTTCACCACTAGCAAAAGGTTACTTGAACAGCTGTCAACGAATTTTTCCACTTCTGTCTTTTAATCTACTTAAATGTAGAAAGTGTAAATCTCTCAGAAAATCTGACATCCAACGTTGTCCCAACCACCACTTCAATTGAGTCATTACACTGTTATGGTTCTTTGAAAGAGCACTCGAGGGCTACACGAGTAATTCAATTGATACGGAACATTTTTATTTCGCGTAAAGATCCTGAAGAAAATGTGCTGCCTGTTTTCAGCCGTTGTGTCAAGATTAGACCAGAGTGTCGGCGAAGTGATGGACGCTTTAAGGACCCGTGGAATGTTAGAAAACAGCATTGTGCTATTCATGAGTGACAACGGAGCTCCGACCGAAGGTTTACTGAGCAATCAGGGCAGCAATTATCCACTCCGAGGCGTAAAAATCGATTTTTACAAGAAAAAGAACCATTGTATACAAGCTGCGGAACTGAACTTTCGATTATTTTACAGATGAAGGATAGCCCGTGGGAAGGAGGGACACGAGGAGTGGCAGCCATTTGGAGTCCTTTGATCAAAGCATCGAAAAGAGTGTCGGATCAGATGATGTTCATGTCCGACTGGCTTCCTACGTTGTTGTCTGCGGCAGGTTGGTTAACAAATTGTTAAATATATCAACATTTTGCTTGGCCTATTAGGACTCTTATCAACTGTACTTTATCAAAAAGAAGTTTGAAGATGTTAAATCATTCATCAACTATGAAGGTACTTTTTAAATAACTTTAATTTAAAAAGTGTTTCATTGTTCGCGCGTTTCCCAGGAGTGAGCGGAAAGCATTTCGGTCACATGGACGGGTTCAATCTGTGGCCGGCTCTGGTGTCGAACAAACAGAGTCCCAGGTCGGAGATCTTGATCAATATTAACGACGTCGACAATTACACCGCGATCAGGCGGGGTGACTTCAAGTACGTGATCGGGCAAACGCAGACCGGCAGCAGCTGGTTAGGCGCGACCGGAGATTCATCCGAAGGAGTTCCTCCGGCGTACAACCCCGACAAAATATTGCACAGCAAAACAGGCATAGCTATCTCCGGCATCATAACCGCTAGACAAGCGATCGAGTTGAGGGAAAGACGAAAACGGAACGTGGACGACACGACTCTGAAAGGAAATTTCCGGGAGAACATGCTCACCGCCGACGAGATACTGGAGTTACGGCGGCGGGCGCAAGTCAAGTGCAACGTCAGAGATGAAGACAAGGTTTGTGGAGCGAGCTTCTAAGTTAAATCACGTTTCCTTTTACTTCAAAATGTTATACTCCAAAATCTAGTTATTATTCTCCAACGTTTTAATCCGTTTGAATCCACAGAACGCCTGCGATCCTCTAAGAGCACCCTGCCTGTTCAACATAGCGAAGGACCCTTGCGAGATGTCGAACCTCGCCGACAGAAGGCCACTGATCGCGCGAATATTAGAAAAAATCATAAAAAAGTACAGGCTGACGGTCGTGCCGCCTAGCAATTTGGACGGTGATCCCAGAGCAAATCCAGCTCTCTGGAACAATACCTGGACCAGCTGGGACGAACCAAATCCCTTAGCACTGACCTACACGAGCGAATTTCTATCGTATCCAGAACCGGCCATTGCTTTAATGTCCATCATCGTTAGTCTCTTCATACTCGGAGTACTGACATTAATTATCTCAAAGTATAGAAAATCGGTTCCAAGAAGAACAAAGTCTCTGGATGATCAGAATGGCCTTGAAAGGATCGCGTGCACTGAAATCGGTCACACGGAGTCGTATCCGGTGCATAGACTGCTAGAAACTAAAGCAAGCATAGTTAAATGCGATAATAGAAATTGACATTTCTCGACGGGATACACGAGGTCTCGATCCGTTTTAATTGTTACAACGATTCATTATAGACACCAATCTCGAAGACTCTGATACTCAAAGGCATTTAGTAACAGTCGTAGGTAACTCTCTCCTCAAAATGCGTAAGGCAAAATGTGTAAGGAAATGACTGTTATTAAAACGAGACCGCGGATGCTTATACATCTGTAATAAGAAATTCAGTAGAGTTGAATGCAAATAAATGAACTTTTTGTTATTCCATAGTTGTGAAAACTATGGCGGTGTATGCGTAAATATTCCAGATTCTTGCGGTGTCTATCTATTAAATCTCAAGGTAAATGTGTACTGTCTGTGATTTTTCATCTTTTTTTCACAACTTCAGCCTCGTGTCATCTCGTCCTCTCAACAAGATAAATTACGCACGATCCACGTGGTATACCGAAGCATTATACCATTGATCGGATCACTATAACGCAACGAGAATTGTACAAATACCGCTTGCTTCGCCAAGTTTGTCGTACTTGCAATCAGATTTGCTCAATAAAGTGTAATACTTTTGCATTAGTTCATAGGAAACTACCGGAGCCTTGTTTAAATGTCCAATACAATATACAATCGGTGAGATTATTAATAACAAAATGTTAATAATACTCACCAATACATTCTGCTGCTATCCTCGATGAAGTGTGTAATTTTTACTAGCATGGCGGTTTGCAACATGGATTTTCTGTCTTTGGTAGCAATGTCTACATTCCCGAGGAAACAAAACAATCAATTTAAAATGATAGCTATAACAATAAAAAGAAATGCTACTGAAATTGTACATACAAAGAAAATCCTGCCTAATGAAAAGACATGGAGTTATCCCGTGAATAAAAACACGTCCGATGAAGAAATATTACGTCTTATAATTTATTTATTCGCCGAAGTTCGCATTTTTCTGTACAAAATTTCGTGGAAATGGAAAGTTCGAATCATCATAATCAAAGAACAACGGATAATCACGGCACCTCCGTTCATGGACAGAATGCTAGTCAACGATACGGCTTATTTTGACAGGCCAGCGTTTTCTTTCGAGCAGCTTCGTATTTCTCCCCAGATAGAGGAAACGTCCGCGACAAAAAGTCGGCGGGTTGCGCGGACAATTTACATGAACGCGTTCGTTCAACGCAACAATCGTGAGAACGTTAAAATAGTAATCATCGGAACAAACACACACCCCTCCCTCCCTGGATATCGTACCGATACCCAGGAAACATCTTACAATATTTAACATCTTCGTAGCTAATAAAATAACTGAAATATACACTTTTCTCCAAGGCAATTCTTCGTTTACAGTGCACCTAGAAAAGGAGGGCTATACAACGATTATGATACAATTAAGTCATCTCCTCGCACACTCTTCTGCCCCGAAGAGGAGAGACTTCTCCCAATTTGGAAAGCCTAGAAAAGCGCAGGACTCCGTTGTCGGAGTCATATACGAGTTCGAATGCACCATATCGATCCCTGGTTCCGGCAAGGTCCGCCTTGCTTCTCACAAGCATGGTGACCTCAGGATAATAAACTTGGACAAACCGTTGCCACGCGGTGACCGCGTCTATCGTCTTCGGTCCAGTCTAAGTACAGGAATTGTCTTGGCAGTTGGCACTTGGCAGGAATGTATCCAGAAGGCAAGGAAAGTGTCCACTTCACTGTTGTCAAAGTCTCACATGTGCACCACTTTTGGCGTGCTGTAACAAAACGATGTGTAAAGCAAAATTCTAATTTTGCAAAACATCATTAAAACAGATGAAAAGCTTACCTTTTTCCCCACAACCAATTCAGCAAAACGCTAGATTGACTCTGGACATCCCTAGCTGTAAGCACACGCATTTTGTTTAAATTCATTAAGATACACTCTTGTATTAACACTTTCTAAAACAAACCAAAGCTTTTAAGGCACGCGTGTTCATTGAATTAGTATCTCTCAAAACTAAGCAAAAATTCTATTCCAATACTTCAGCATACTTGTAACTTAAATGGTACAAGTATTTGTCCCATAATAGATTCTCTGATTATATCTTTATCAAATGTGATAATTAGGTACACACAATACAGGGATTAACGCATTACCTGCCAGCCATTATTTCACGGTATTTAGAAATCTGTAATTCATAGCGAACATCTTTTTAATAGCATTAACCATTTCAATCGTGAACGAACAATTTACCCTTAGAAGTAGACACGTAATGTAATAACTAACATTTTTATTTTGTATAAAGATCCGCAGTCCAATAATAAAATTTTTTTATTAAGAAAAGGATTTTCAAGATCCTTTTTGATAGGATTCCGGTAGGTAAAGTGTTAAGATAATTTGCACACTCAAAATCAACTACACAAAAAGCAAAATTGGAACAGTGTTTACAGACAAATGAACAAACTTGAAAACGTTGATCAAACGTCGAATCGACGTTTGATGATACCTACATAGTGTATAATTTGCATTGACGAGTCTGGCAGCTGCTTCAGGGGGCAAAGTATTTAGGACGTCTTTGTGCGCTAACAAAGACATTTGCTGTGTGTGCCTCAATTCTCGTTCATCCCTCAATCGTACGTCTTTCGCGTGGCTCACCGTGTGTAACTGTGACAGCCTAGAGGGAAAACTAGCTTTTACAGTAAAACAAGGAGCGTACGTGCTACTGGTATGTTACTAACACATTTCTTTAACACCAGCTTATTCACTTTCACACTATCTTCCCAAGACTTATTCTGCGATGCGAAGTCCAATCAGCAGTATCAACACTTAATGGAAATATAGCGAATAAATGTTTATGAAAATCTTCAAAGAATCACATCAATACTCATTGAACAATTATCAGAATTAATATGATGTCCACTTAAGGATTCATATAAAGATTCATATAAACGAATAACAAAGATTACTATTTTTATAAATGGTCAACAGTAATTTATTCGAAACTATTCGTACACAAGCAACTGAACCCAAGAGGAACATTTTATTCGCATAACAGAATTTCGAAAGAAATATTTATCAATCTTTTGCGGCTATAAAATCTGGATGAACTTCAAAAGTTCTTTTTTGTGAAACATTTACTTCTTGGTGGAGAAAATTCTTTCGTGGCTTCGAGCAACATTTCTGAATGGTACACGGGGTTTGGGGAAAGGGTGGATCAACTGGTCAAGCTTGTTTTGCGGTCTTCTATGTGCTAAACAAATTCGGGATTAAATAAACTACGAATTATCTCGATTGTGTAGCGTTCACAAAAATTATTAGTCACGGTTTCACAGAGAAAATCTACGCACTCCCAAAACCATAATTAATAACTTTCGTACACCCTGTACGAGAAGAGGAGATCTACAAAATACTGTTCTATAAAAAATTTGTTACTTCGAAAACGATTACTAAAATATAGTCACTCAATACTTTACTTCGTAGAAGACAGGACAAATGAATATTTTTTTAAGTAATTGAAATGTTAGTATTAAATTGAAGAAATACGGGATGTTTGCAAATATCCTCTGAAATTTTCAACATGTTTATAACTGACATAAATCAACAAAATGTATTTCTGAAATTTTCTTTAGAGGCTCAGATAAGTCGAATTGCAAATTTATCCAAAATTTGTTTGCTCTTCATCTAATATATTAGGACGTCCCAAAAAAACCTCAAAAATAGATCCCGTTTTGAAGGATGCATAGAGACATTTTTGACCGACTGCATGCAGATTTATAATCGCGGAGGATACTTCTGAAGACCCTATAGAAGAGCAACCTTGAAAATACATACTTGAGGGCAAGAGTCTCCTTGTCTTCGCCAATTGGGGAGTCGATAGCCTCTTTTGCTATTTCGACTGGTCCCTCAGACTTCGAAGGTGAGGGATGTTCGATGAGTGGCTCGGAACTTCCGGAAACAGAGGGCTCCTTCGTCAAACTAACATCGGCGCTGCCCCCTTTCCTAAGGTCCTCGTTCACTCTGATTGCGTTGGATAGCCGCAACTGCAGCGTGTCTCTTTCTTCGAGCAACTGCATCAATTCGTGCGTCAGTTCTTCGCACCTGACGTCCCGTTGATGAAGCATGTACAAAGCCAGATCCAATTCCTGCGAAGTAGACGTCCCGCTTTCTTGGCCGGATGCCTGCGCGCCTCGAATTGCGGAAGCGTCCATAATAGGAATATCTTTCTTCAGCACATTCTGAATCAATTCGTACTCCTTCACTTTGTCCTCCAAAAGCGTTTTCAACGAAATGATCTCTGTCTCCCGAGCCTCCAACGTGTTCTTCAACTCCTTCAGCTGTTTTTCCTCCTCATCGGAGAGGGCCAGCAGTTCCTCTATGCGTACATCCTTCTCATGGATCAGCACTTTCAAATTGTGCAGCTCCGTGTCCTTGGTGATGCTCAACTCTGCCAGTCTGCGCTCCTTCTCTGCTAAGTCAGTGCTCATGTGGACAAGTTCCTCCTCTCTACCGTTAAGCATGTCTTTCAACTTTCGCTCCACTAGGGAACAGTCCTCCAGCTCAAGCTTCATGTTTTCAATGTCTTTGTCTCTGAGCTGTAACTCGCCTAGGATGTTTCTGTTCTCGATAGACAGCCTCTCCTTGATCTCGTCGATCTCTGCCTCCTTCTCCTTCAGCTTCTGCTCCAGATACTCCTGCGCCTGTAACCGAACCTGCTCCTTCTCTGCGTTCAGCCTCTGTATGGCATTCCTGGTTTCGTCCGAGAGCCTCTCGAACTCTTGCAGACGAGCCACTTCTTGCTGCAACCCAGTGATCATCGATTTGAGTTGCTGGATCTCCTGCTCCTTGGCGTAGAGCTCGGTGGTCAGTCTCTGTACCATTTCGCGCAGATCGAAGTCGTCCGACTGCGGCTCCATGCTGGCTTGGAGGGATAACTGCGAGTCTTTCTCGGCTATCACGTATTTTAGCTCGTTGATTTCTTGCTCCTTGATGTGCAAGTCGTTTTGCAACTGGACGATCTCCTCCTGGTCTTCCACGGACCTGCGAACCTTAGTGGAAACAGTTGCCTCTTCTTTGGACACGAGTTCTTGACCCTGCGTCTCGATTCGTTGCATCAGACTGTCAATTTGCTTGTCCTTCTCGTCGGACTGCAACGCGGCCGCTTCCAATGAAGACATCAGCTCCGACTTTTCGTTGTAGAGACCGTCTATTCTGTTCTGCATCTCTTGAATTATACTGGGATACGTGTTCTCATTCAGGATGTATTTAAAATGCTCGATTTCGTCTTGTCTTCTGTCCAATTCGGCTTGCATAGAGTCTATCGTCTGCCGCAGCTTGTCGCTGTCGTCGCCCATCTTGAACACTGGCAAGCCGTCTATGATTTCGGAAGAGCTCTGATGAGGCTTCTCCTGTTGCGCAGCCGACAACCTGTCTAATTCCATTTGCTTCTCGTTCAAGTTCTCTCTAGCCTCGTTCAAAGCAACCTCAACAGCTTTCAATTCTGCACTCAAACGATTTACCTGCTCAGTCTTTTCCAACAGTTCGTCTCTCAAAACGTCAGCCACAGTGTGCAACCGCAACTCCGTACGGAGTTTGTTAATTTCGGCTCTGCTACTTTCCAGATTTAGTTTACATTCGGCGGATTCCCGAGTATAGTGTTCCAAAGCGGTTTCTTTTTCCACTAGAATAACTTTCGCAGCTTCGAACTCCTTCTCTAAGCTCTGAATACGCGAAATATAATCTTGCACCTGATTAGACATCTCTTCAGCATCCTTAAGACGCTTCTGGAGTCCTTCTATGGTTTCCATATACCCTTTACTTTCAGTTAAGTGCGTACGAACGATTTCCTCGTTCTGAAATTCTTTTTCCAGTAACTGTTCCTTCAACGAGGCCAGATTTAGTTGAAGTAACTCCTGAGCCGACTCGCTCTCCGCTAGATTGCGTCTTAATACATCCAACTCCTGTTCCTTCTCCAACGAACAGGTGTTCGCAGATGCTTCCAATGCCGCTTCCAAACGCTTCATTTGTTGCATCTTGTCGTTGAGCTCCTGATGCTGTTGTTGCATAGACTCCTGCAATTTCGCGATCACCTCCTCGTGGTCGATATACTGTTTCTGAAGTGCCTGCTTCAAGTCCGCGACCTCTTGTATCCTGACATTCAACAGTTCAGTCACTTCCGCCATCGACGCGTTCATGCTAAATAATTGCTTCTCTGAAAAGGCCGTTGCGTCGGATAACTTCTCTTTTAGGCTCATGTTTTCTTGAATAGTTTCCTGTAAATTTTCCTGTAGACCTTTCGCATTCGACTCGGACGCTTCGAGCTGCACATGCAAATCGGCGATGTTCATTTCTAGCTTGCTGATCTTCTCGAAAGTCTCCTCTTTCAGGAAGTCGGCGTTCTGCCTCATCGCCGACACCTGATCGTTGGCATCCATCAAGCTCTGCTCGTACTGCTTCCTCAGCAAGTCATACTCCTCTCGAGATTTGCTGAGCATGCTCTGCAACTCCGAAATCCTTTTGTTCAGATCCTCCACGATCTGGATGGACTCGTCCTCGTCCGCCGTTCTTTTCGACTCCAAGATCGACAGTTTCACCTTTTGCTCCTCTAGGAAGTGTTGCAATTGCTCGTTCTCGGTGGCCAGTGCTTCCATCTCGTCTTTGAGATCGTCAACTTCGTCTTTGTATTTTTTACAGAGAGCTTCCAGGTCTTCGCCATCGACGGATCTCTTCTGACGATCAACCGGTTTAGTTTCCTCTTCGGGAGCAACAGAACCCTCCTCTCGAGGAGCGTCGCTGTCTTCCGCTGCAGTCTTCTGCAAGCATTTGTCCAGAAACTCAACTTTGTCCGACAACTCTTTGTTTCGAATGCGTAGCACCTCCATGTCCATGCATTGTCTTTCTTTCATTTCCATGTACCGCTCGTTCGCAGCGACCAGGATATCCAAACGTTTCATCAACGCATCTTTCTCGACAAGCATGTTCTTTTGCTCCTCCCTGACTTCGCTCAACGCCTTCTCCAGTTTGTTGATCTGAGACTTCAGCTCTTCCTCTATCGCGGAGTCAAGCTCGTAAAAATCGCTCGTCGACTTTTGGATCTTTAACTGTTGCTGAAGACTCTCCACCTGCACCTTGTACTCCTTTAGTTTCTTTATCATCTTGCCGCTTCTCAGCTGGATATGCTTGTTCTCTTCCGTCAAGCTGTCCTTCTCCTTCTCCAGATCCTTTATTCGATCCTGAAGATCATCAACCTGCGCTCGCAACTGTATCTCCATGCTAGGAACTAAACTTGTAGAGACGTGCTGTTCACCGACCAATTCAGCGTCTTCCTCATTCCAGCCCCAGGTTTCTTCGTCGACGTTCAGTTTCTCGGAGGATCCAGCATCCCAAGCGTCGAGAGGAACGGCTATTTCCTTAACACTTTCAGCGGCTTGTTTCAAGGAATCTGTCTCTGTGTGAGCCAAGACGGGCTCCTCCAAAGGTGTTGATTCTTTGGTAGACGAGTCCGTAATTGTGGGCGTTTTCTCCGCAGCTTTGTAGGCGTCTTCCAAACTCCGAGTCAGATTTGCTACCATTTCTTTAGCTTCGTCCCTTTCACGCGCCGTTTGCTCGATTTCTATCTGCAAACTTCTCCTGACTTCTGCAGAGTCCTTCATCTCCTCCAACGACCTGGTCAAATCGCTGACCTGCAACTGCAGCAAGTCTTTTTCCTTGGTGATATTCGAAATACGGGTTTCCAAGTCTTGTACCAGTTCAGAGTCTGTCGAGTTTCTCAGTTCCCCTTCTAAATTGACAATTTGTAGCTTGCACGACTCCAACAGAACGTTCTGCTGGTCACGTTCAGCAGTCAGCTTCTCAATCGCCTCCGTTGCAGCGTTTAACCCTGACTCCTCCGTCAGTTGCGAACTAACATTCCGTATGTCCGCGTTTAATGATTCGATGTGTCTGTCCTTCTCGGTCAGCAGATGTTCCGCTCTTTCCAGGTTTGCCTGAGCTGCGAACAACTCCTGCTTCGAGGTTTCCAAGTCAGCGACACATTGATAATATTTCTGCGACATCTGAGACCTCTCCTCGATCATCTGCCTCTGCAACTCACTGACCTCTTGGGTGAGATTCGAATATTGCGCCTCCTTCTCGCTTAACAGGGCTTGGAGTCTTTGCACTTCCGCGTCGCCCAGAAGATTGGAATCGGAAGCGGACGTCGTTCCAAAAATCTTGGAAGCATCGAACAACTGAGGTACATTGTCTCTTTCGTTGGCTGCAAAGTCCCGAGGAGACGCTTCTCGTTTACTTATCGATTTCTCAACGCACGATTCACTCTGGTTTTTATAAGCCTCCAATTCGATCCTTAGATCTTCTACCGTTTTCTCAGTCGCATTTTGATCAGCCTTCAAGGACGTTATTTCTTGCACATAGTTGCTTTTCACATCCTCCAATAATTGTTCCGCTTGCATTCGTTGCTCTTCTTCGGACTTCAGCAATGCAGTTTGAGAGTGCAGTTGCTGTTCTAGCTGAGCTGCGTGCTCCTGAATATGTTGCAACTGTTGTTGCACGTTTAACAATTTCGATTCGCTGTCCTCACATTTCTTCATCAATTCCGAGTTCAAGGAATCAACATTCTCTAGTTTTTCTGCGCCTTGCTTGTTCGCTTCCAATGCTTGTTCAGCCGCAGTTAGTTTTTCCTCTAGAGTAGCGTTCGCAGATTCTAAGCCTTCGATCTTCTCTAATAAATCTTTGTTTTCTTTTAGAGCTTCATCCAATTTTGCTTTCACTTCTTCGTGAGTTGATGCCAACGCATCATACTGGAACATCAGTTGATTATAAGGATCCTCCAGCGACCTGTTACGCATAGCCGTTTGATTCATCAGGTCGTTGAACCTGATAGACTCTCTCATGTGTACCAAAGTACCAATCGAATTAGCCAACTCGTTATCTAAATTGTCTATTTCTGCTTCTTGTTCATGTAACTTCGCCTCCAACGCTTGCACCACCGTTTGACACTGTTCGCAATGATTACAATGTTGAGTGCCAGGAGTCTTTGACTCATCCTCGACGACTTCATCCTCTACGGTTTGAGTGGTAGCCGCAGTGGTAGCCGCAGTAGTGTTCATCTCCTTTTGCATCTGTTCCAACAACACTCTTCGATCCTCCGACTCTTTCTCCACGTTTTCCAACTTCTCATTGATCTGCGACTGTTTCGAGGACAGCAGAGCATTCTCGGCTATCAGATTCTTTATTATAGCAAGTTGTTCAACGTATTCTGCCTCCATGACCTGCATTCGCACGCTAAGCTCCCTTGCCTTCTCCTTGACTTCGTCCAACTCCAGTTGTTTGTGTTCGTTCTCTGTAGCAATCTGCTGTTTGTAAGCCTCGTATTCCGAGATCACGTTTTGTTTCGTCTCTTGTTCGGTTGCGTGCTCGGCCGTTAAAGTGTCCAATTCAGTCTTCACCCTTACAGTTTCTTCCTCCATTTCTGTCATCTGTTGCACGAGCAACGACATCTTTTCTTTCGAATTGGTCAAGTCACTGGTGAGCTTGTCGATATTAGTGAAAGCCTCTGCACTCTCGCTCCTCACCCGCATTAGTGTCTCTTCTAAATCTGCTATCAGATTGTTCTTCTCAAGCATCAAAATCTCCACATCCTGAATCTGCTTGTTCTTCGCCTCTTTTTCGTCCTTCTCGGTCATCCATTTTTCTTCGAGCTCCGTGACCCTAGTCTCGAGCTCCTGGCACACCGCTGACTTTTTCTTCAGATTCGCCGCTATTTTCTTCATCCTCTCTAACTGCGATTGAATCTTTTCCTCGGAGTACTTCAATTTCTGCTCCAGTTCGGCGACTTTAGCCTCCAAAGTAATTTTAACTTCTTCCGTTACATTTTGACCTACCAGCCTTTCTTTTTCTAGCAGTTCGCTGTGCAATGTTTCATACTCTTGCGTCTTAGATTGTAGATCTGTAATTAAGTTCTCTATTCTTTGGTTCTGTAGTTCCATGTCCTCTGTGTGCTTCTGCTTCAGCTGTTCTGTTAGCTTGTATTGATTCTTTAATTCCTCTTGTAAATTATCGACAAAACTAGCATGGTGGAATGAACTGTCCTTCAATTCCTGAATACGTTTTTCATCTTCTTCTTTGTCGTTCTTGAGCTCTGCAATTTCAACATCCAAGTGTTCCTTTGCTGTTAATAAATTTGAAAGTTCTTGTTGTTTTTCGCTCAATCGTTGTTGCATTTCATCATTCTGTTGAGACAAATCCTTCATTTTCTCCAATAAAT
The DNA here is from genome assembly GCA_028455795.1 of Lasioglossum marginatum. NCBI lineage: Eukaryota > Metazoa > Arthropoda > Insecta > Hymenoptera > Halictidae > Lasioglossum > Lasioglossum marginatum. The sequence goes on along the minus strand of CM052267.1, from coordinate 3,345,395 downwards.
TACTATTTTCTTTTGTAGTAGCATTAATCCTATATTGAGTTTCATCGAGAATCATATCTTTATTCTTTAATTGTTCTAATAATTCGTTGTACTCTTCCAAAGGTTTAGATTCCTCTACCTTCTCGTTTAAGTCAGTGACCTCTCTTCTCAAGGAAGAGAGTTCTTCTTCTTTACTTCTCATTGCACTATTAAAATTCGCGATGTCTTCAGAAGTTGACGCTAATAAAGCATCTTTCTCTTGGATCAATATCTTCAAATTGCTCAGCTCATCCTGTAAGTTGTCTATCGCAATCATTTTATTTTGCAATTCTGTGTATTTGGCATGCAACTCTTGATCTTTTTCTTGTATGATTTCTTTCAAGTTTACAATCTCATTCTCCTTTTCAGATATCGCTGCCTGAAGTGTCTGAATCTTCAATTCGTACGAGGTGGTGGTGTCTTGCAGATGTTGCTTCAACAAATTATTTTCGACATCTTTTGCTTGTTTCTCTTCGCCTAATACGCCGTTCTCTTTTCGCAGTGTATTAAATTCCTCTTCGATCGAGGCTCTCTCCATCGATAATCCGCGAAGTTTCTCATGCATCTCCTTCAATTCAACCTCTAAACTTTCAATTCTCTGCCCGGATGCATGATAATCGCGAATCGCTTTATCCTTCTCTTCTAATTCTGTTTCTTTACTCGCCAGTTTAACTTCCAATTTTTCTATTATACCAGTTTGTTCAACAAGCATCTTCTTTGCTTCTCCAATTTCCTGCTCTAACGAAGCAACAACAGATTTATCCACTGCTTGATCATCGGACACATCTTTATTTAATTTTTCAAGAAGAGCTTCGACTTGTTCGTTTAGTTGTTGTTTCTCTTTATTCAATCTTTCTAACTTTTCAAGAAATTCTAACCCTTCACTGGCAGGTTCTTCGGGCAATATTTGATTAATTTTCTGGAATAATTCATTCTTCTCTCCCATTACAGTTGCCAAGTCTCCCTTCAATTTCTCATTAAATGTTTCAAGTTCCGACATTCTACCAAGAATCTTCTCATTTTCTTTTAGCAATTCTTCCACTCTCAACGTCAAATGACTTGTTTCGGAATCCTGAGCGGTGGCCTCGCGTGATTTCTCTAAAGTGTTACGCAATTCCTTTATTTCTTTTTCCAAATGAACTTTTTCTTCCAATAGCACATCGATTTGTGTTGTTAGATCAATTTCCCTCTTCGATCTTTCAGAAAGATCTTCTGACCTAACAGTTGAGATCTCTGCAGTTAAAGTTTCGATTTTCTTTTGCAAATTAGTATTCTCTAGTGTAATCTCTGATAATTGTGCTCTAAGATTAGATAATTCCACGGACTGATTGTTATTTTCTTCCAATAAACTGTCGACTTTTAATTTCAAATCGTCATCAGATTTCGATTCCTTTCGATTGGTTTCTATGTATTCCAATTGCTCTTCCAGTTTCGTGAGTTTAATTACTAACTCATTATTTTCTTGAGTAAGAAGATCAATTTTCGTCGTACTCTCGTTATGCTCTGGAATACGATCAAATGATTCCGTTGATCCCGTGTCAGAAGATCCTTTCTCTTCTATTCGACTCAATTTCATCGTCAAGTCGGTGTTCTCTTGAGTCAATTGGTCGATTTTCTTTAGCAGCTCATTCTTGTCTGTATCGTTTATGGTTTCAAACGATTCTGTAGATCCAGCATGCGAATTGCCTACCTCCTGAACTTTGTTCAATTTAACAGCTAATTCGTTATTCTTCTGAATCAGATCCTCGACTTTCTTCAACAAATCACCCTTATCCATTTCCTGTATCGCTTCGAATGACTCGGTAGAGCCAGTGTCGTAAGCTCCTTTCTCTTCCATTTTCGATATTCTGTTGTAGAGATCGGTATTTTCTTGTGTCAACACTTCTATCCGCCTAATCAATTCAGCCTGATTCTCTTCCAACGAAGACTTCAATTTATTTTCAGTTTGTAGTTTCTGCAAAGCTTCCAACTGTTCTTCGAAATCAACAACTTTCATTTCTGCAGTCACTCTTAGATTTTCAGACTCTGCATTTTCTGCTTCCAAAGATGAAACTTCCTGCTTCGCCATATGGAGTTCTGTAACATGCAGTGCATATAAATCTCCGCGTAACCGATGTCTCGTGTTTAGTATTGTTAATTCATGATTTGATATGCAACATTAATTAATTGAGAAATTAATATAGAGAACAGGATAGAATCAATTACCTTGCGTAAGATCCAATTTTTGATTCTCTAACGCGGCAATGGCCTCAATTTGCATTTCAATTTCTTTTGCCTGATCAGAAACTTTACTTTCGAGGTAAACAATCTGTTCTTGCCAATCCCCTGCCAAGGCTGTGCAAATTGTACAACATGCCAATGATGCATATAGCTGACATTATACATAGTAAATCTTAATGAATAGTAAGTGCAAAGCAAGCAAATTGAAAACAAAAAAGAAAATCAGAAAATTTGTATTCACAATTTTAAACACATGTAATTATTTCTAAAGGATTAGTTTTTGACAATTTTGTAATAAGCGTAATCGACAGCTTTAAAACCATACGTTTTGCAAACAACTAGACAATCACTGAAAGCAAGTAAGAATTGGTTTTTTCATTACTTCATTTGTTAATATTGCACGGCATTAATTACACTGTGTCCTAAATCAGATAATTTCACATAATACTGCAATATATGAATGATATAGTAAAATAATATACGTATGATAAATGGTATTAAAAAAAGAAAAAAATGATTTAATGCACTATTCATGCAAGTAAGTTGACTATACTAATAATGATATAGTAACTTGTATTATGTAAACTTATAACATAATGTTACGTTCTAAAAAATAATTCTATTTCTACGAAATTAGAGTATAGCAAACTTTGACAAGTAAAGTAGGTACCATGTTATATTAAATTATTAAAATATATCCCATGTAATATAATTGATTAGTACTCCGAACAAAGGTTTAAAGAATTTAGTATATATCTAACTAATTATATAAGAATGCTCCATCACCAGAAAGTAGCATATTTCTAACTGTTTCAAGATCAATATTCCTTTAATAGAATAAGCAACACGAAAAAAAAATATCAACAGTATATTTCAAACGACTATTTCGTTTCAAATCAAGTCTCAAACAATACGATAGAAGTGCTTTGTATATATTATCAAGTATATGTACATAGAAATTGGAACTTCTCCGCAGCAAGGATAATAGGGCTATGGATAACAAATTGCTTTGAGAATAATATAAACGGACAATGCATTGCACGTACAATTGGTAACAAAACTAGAACAATGGAAACAGCAATGACAGAATTTCTGTCCTGGTTCCTACCTTTAAGCTCGTCAAAGTCTACCAGATTCAGCTGAAGGTTACCTTTCTCCTCCTCTAGCAATGCCACTTGATTCGCCAATCTAACAAGTTCCGCATTTGTGTCTGACACCTGAATCAAAATATTTCCGAATAGAAATAATTTCTTCTTGGTAATTTATGTTCTCGGATAATACAAATACTTAAAGAAAAACGTCTTACCATTTTGAAACCCTCTAATTGCTTTTGCAAATTCTTTATTTTACTTTTATGTTGCGCTTTTATTTTGATCATGCTTCTATTTAAGTCCTCCAATTCTTTGGTTAGTTTCACCACCTTCTCGTCCTTATTAACTGTGCTTTCATCTGGTAATCTGGCTGCAATATCACTCTTTTCTTCTTCGAGTTTATGTACCAAATTTTCAAGATCAGTAATTTTATTTGCATATTCTTCATTTTTCAGTGTCATATCGGCCAACAATTTTTGCAATTCCACTTTAGACTCTTCTTCAAGAAGTTTATTCGATTGTTTCAACTCCTCCACTAAATTTTCAAGTTCAACTATTCGATTGTCCTTTTCTATTACTGCACCGTTACCGTGGGCGGATATATTCACAATTTTATCTTGCAAATCAGCAACACTTTTCTGCAATTCATATTTCTCGTCTTGCAATTGTTTATGACTATGTTCCAATTTTCCCAATTTATATTGCAAATCATCAACCGACGGGTCTCTTTCTATTCCAGCACCAGATTCGAATTTAAATATTCGTTGATTAGCTTCCGCTAATTTTATTTCGTAATCCTGCAGCTGCTGAAGGAGGTTATCATTTTTCGCTTTAAGCGAAGATTCTATAAGAACAAAATTTTCTTGCATTGATTTCATTGCTTCCTTGGTCTCTAGTAATGTATCCATTGTGGAACGGGAAAAATCGGCACTTGCCGATTCGGATAACTTTTGTTTGTTGACTTCTTGTTCATACCTGGATACAAACAACAAAAATTATTAAGTTGTTATTTATAAATGTTCCTTGATAAATCACAAAATTACGATTTCCGAGAACAAATTTGTAAAATTACCGATCGAGTGATTCTTCTAATTCCGTTATTTTATTATCCCTTTCTTGTAACTGCATTAAAAGATTTTCATTTTTATCTTTTAATGATGATTCCATAAGTACAAAATGTTCTTGCATTGTTCGCATTTCATCTTTTGTGTCTTCGAGGGTGTCCAGTGTCGTTTTACCTTTTTTTGAAAGGTCTGCAGACATGAGCGTAACTGCCTTTGTTTTAGAATCGATAACGGAATCTTTTTCTTTCAAATTTTCTTGAAGGTCTACGACAGTTGCTTCAAGTTCTGCAATTTTATTATTAAGCTCTGCAATTTTATTCTCCTTTTCTCGAATGTTCTCAATTTGTACTGGTGACATCACCTACAATCAATATTTTAAACATCACTTTAAACTACATGTTTATTAACAACAAATTTAACTTAATTTTGTATCACTAACCTCTGAAGTGATCATGACTGGTTTAATAGGTGTAACAGATAGCTGATCCTTTTGTACGTTCATTAGCGCTAAATCTGAATGAGAAACATCTTTCTCTTCTAGCTGTTGCCTAATAGCTTCTACCTTCTCTTCCACGGCGCGTTTAGTTTCAGTTCTTTCTTTGTTACGTTGTTCGAACACTTTCCTGTCCTCGGCTAATTTTTTTTGGAGTAAAGTAGACTTTGCTTTTGCAGTTTTTGCTTGACTAATGTCGTCAATAGCTTTGTCAGAAGTATCGAGCAATGTTGCATCAGAGGCGTGCGAGGTATCTCTAGGTGGCATATTTCCTTCCTTATTCCGACGTGACAATTTAGCTCTTGATTTAATTTTTGAAAGTCTCCTTGCATATTCCTGAATCAAATTGATGTTCACAGAGAATATTTAAGAGTTTCGTATCGAATGTTTACAAAGAATATGTTCAATTACCTGGACTTCTTCCTGCTTCTTCGAACTTGGCTTGCTTTTTGTCATAATTTCTTCAAGAGATTCTACAGGACTTTTCGGTTCACATGTTTCTTGCGCTTGCATAATAGAATCTGATGATCCCCCTTCTTTTTCTCCCGGTGGCTCTCCCGATGTATCCCACATTGTGAACTGTATAATTAATAACAATAGAAACCACTTCATTATAATTTATATTAAATAACATAGACAGTGAAACTCTTGCGAGTAAGAAATTATGAAGTCAATGGCAGTGAAAGTTCTTATAAAGTGATCAGACAGTGTGTCACCCACTGCTCTCATTTTCATAGACTAATTGGATAAAAGCTCGACTGAGGTAAACTAATTATATTATCCTTGTGTATACATACTACCTGTCATAATATACATACGTTACCTTGTGGCAAATTTAATTCTTACAAGCAGGAACCTTGATACTTTTCAAGAACACCATGTACGAAAGATTAAATAAACAAACGATTTTAGGTTAACATAAAAAACTATGACATTTGATAATCTACAATCTCATACAGAAATGAATTTACATAGTCTTATTTAGACGTTGTAATAATAATTTACACGTTAATGAATAAAAAATATTTAAACATAATGTAAATTGATAATACGGCGAAGCTAACCTCAAAATATTTTTCCTTCGTTAAGAGGTATGTATATGTTATATTTAATTATAAAATAAAGTACCAGCATTCTAAAGAACACGTACAATTTGAAAAATATGTTTGTACACGTAGCAAAGTGACGTAATCGTATTGTGAAAAGAAAGTAATGATGTTAATAATTTGCATTACGAGAAGAAACGTACATTACATTAAATCCAAGAAATTTGTATGACGGTACAATAGAAAATCACAATTTCATAGAAGGGATTTTATTTCATAGCCTATTTACCTTTATTTATATTCCAGGAATTGTCAAGATGGGAACACGTCACTATTCGTGCACATAATTTGTGAGCTTTCACCACTTACATTCTTCCGAAATTCACTGCAAACACATACATGTTCTTTTTCAGTTTCAACTTTACAATAGTTACAGTAATTTTACTAATTATTGTACATTAATATTGTGCAATTCGTTATTTTACTTCCAAATGTAAAGTCTACATCACTCCTTTTACAGCCGGAAACAGTTGGACTTGGACATTCTAAATGTGAGACATAATAGTTTCACAACTCGTCGCCAGAGGTCTACGGCAGTTATCAATTTTCTCAAGCTCTTCGACAGGATAAAAATGAAATCTTTTTCCAATTAAAATCTTTTCTTTAAAATAAGCTTTTTATTATACATACATGTAACAATTATTTCCATTCTTCTTTCTATTATAGAGGCTACTCGTCTTATTACACGAAAGATCGAATAGATCATTTGTATTAATTTTCATTATATATATAATTACATATTTTTGTATGGTTCATGCTATCTTATCTGTGCGTAGAAAATTTATAATTTATTTAAAATCCGTTAATATATTGTTCTTTTATTGCAAGCATTCTGCATTAAAACTATACATATTTTTAACCTATTTATGTATCGTTGTAAGCAATATTAATGTTTAAGCTTAGGTATACGTGTGATCAAATTGATAATTAATAATGCCTGCAATTTATTTTCGAATATTTATACAATTTAATAACAATGGGATAATATAGAATGGAATCTCATTGTAGCTTGCGCTGCATGTATCAATATACACCACGATACAACAGGTGATAACAGCTGATTCGTATCCAACATATGAAACAGAGCAACAACGTGCACATTGCACATTCTATATGATAAAGAAGATTATAGTTTATTAATGAAATAAGTTAGTTTTATTTATCTAATCCATAAAAGATATTTAATCTCGTCGAGGTGATACATATTAACACATCTGAAAAAAATTTGAAATTCAGAGAAGGTATATAAAACTACGAAAATCAAAACTGAAAACTCACTTTCCTCTAACGTCTTCATTCCATCGGATTTTTTTATTATAAACGGTGAAATTAATAACAGAAAAGTATGCAGTTCTAACAACGTTCTAACCTAATGGGAAAGCCCATATACAAGATGTCTCCAAACTGACGTTTGAACTAATTGTCAAATTGCAATGATCCGCAAAAATATGCGAACACTCTTTTATTATTTTTTATATAGATTATGGTGCATTCCGTATCACGAAAAAATAAAAAATGTAAATTCAATAAGCGCTGCTGTTACGAAACCTTGTTGCAATAATTTATATGTACTTTTGTAAACTAGTTGTACATGCGTATGTGTATAACATTGAGCGTACACATTTCAAATAAAGTGCCTTGAATTCGTAGTTTTTGTTCTCTCGTTATAGTAACAAAAACATGGTGTCGAATTTAAATAAATGCGAAGCGGTCGTCGAACAATCTCGCAAATGTTGACGGGAAAATTTCTAGCTCGCACCATTATGAAGAGGATAAAAAGGAAACGTTCTTAGGTTTCTTTGTATAATATATTGTTTGGCAATTCTTCGAAATTTGTAGACACCCTATATAACTGTGCAATATATATATATGCATGCTGGAGCTGCGAAGTACAGGTTTGGCGCTACGGCGCACTTGCCAGTACCAACGGTCTGCGTTTATCGACTATTGTATGTGCTGTGGCAAATGTGATCCATTGGTTCCAGATACAGGAGTTTACGTGATCTTCTTGTGAACGTTAACCGTCGTTAACCATGATGGACGTACGGAGCCAATATAAAGGTAGGAAAGAACATTTCGGTTCCCTCCTATGTTGACATACGAATGAAATCACGCTCGAGCGACTCGGCTGAACTCGAGGCGGCCACTTTGACAGTTGGTCCGAGGAGCACCTACAGAATTCGTTGAACCGTCTGTGTTTTCGTTTTCTGCACAGTTCGTCCGGGAGGGTTGATTGCACTTGTTTTCCAACGTTACTTTTATTGTTGTGTTCGCACGAAACAGAATCCTGGCGTCGTCGGAATGTATCGACAGACGCTCACCTATTGGCCGTTCACTTTTGGAGGGAAGAAAGCCACCAGTGAAACTAAATAAACGCGTGCCCATTGATCATGACCGACGATTTATTGTTGTCTCGCTATTAAAACGCAGATCGTTGTTATTGGTAAATCGTTATTGCAACCGTGGAAGCAAAACGCTACCTTTGTTTAAGTTCTACCTAGAACATCGACTGTCGGTAGACGGAGAATGAACGATGTCAAGTTAATCAATAAAATTCGTGTTTTCATTGAGACATTAATGTAACGCCATACATTGAACTATGCGTAATAACAACAAGGGTAAGTCCTGACAGTGTTCAAGCTTTCGTGGCATTTAAAGGATAAGATGTATATCAATAACACCATTAAAGTAACGTCGTGTAATCGTTTATTTTTAAACGTGTGTTCTTGTCATTGTTATTATACACGAGCAAAGTAAAACCATCGGGTAAACAATAAGATATGTTAACTGTAAGCTAATAAAATGTTACAAAGGTTTAAGGACCACTATTTACAATAATATACATAGGTATACGTTTACTATAGAATAATCCGCCGTCTTAAAGTTATTTTATGCTTAGTATTTATATACGATTTTTTAAATTTATGTACATTCTTTTCTAGCACGTTTGGTATTTTTGTATATACAAAAATGGTATTTTTCTTTTAAATTTAAGAATTAAAGGTTCCTTTACAACTGATTCAGTATATTCATTTACAACAACTATTATCGCTATTCGAACGAGTCGATAAATAGGTTATACGCAGGTTTGAGGCTTCGTTTTCGAGAAAATCGAGTTTAAAGATCCGTTAGGTTTGCGTGATGTAGTATATGTATGCAGGAAGTAGAATTAGTTAGTCATGATCAGGCGCGCCGGACGATTCCTATCGAATAACGTCCATATTCGCTGCATTTTCAAACTCGACTTTCTCGAAAACGAAGCTTCGGATGAAAAAATTTTATTCTATATTTTCGACTTATTTTCTTATGTAGAATCATCCCCTACATGGTTGTACCATCAGTACCAGAACAGCCTGTATTTATACGCGCGTATCCGGACGCGTATTAACTCTAATCACTGTTTACACAGATAACCGGCACAATGACTGTGTCACTTAAGTGGAAACAGCAGGTATTGGGCAGACGTATTGATGAAGTGTGTACGCGGCATAGTGCCGCTCGATGAAGTGTGCATCTCATTTTCTTAATTATACGTTCTATGACTCATGATTAGACTACTGACGTTTATGCAAAATAAAACTAGTCTGCGGTAATTGCAAGATACGGGAGCTACATACAGATCTATTCCTCAAATCATTTTAATCAGTTGAATATAACGCATTAGTATCTTTAATGCTGTTTTCCATTTGATCTACACAATTTTTGTCATAAATGCATAAAATCCACAGTCTACTCACCATGATTAAAAAACTTGTTCACTTACATTTTATTATTATAATCTTGTCGGTTCATCAACCATTTATTAAGAATTAAACATTAATATCAGAAAAATTACAATATATTTGGAATTAAAGAAGTAGTAAACAGTTAAATCGGTACGATTCCATGGCTGAAATTATGTAAATATATAACTGGTTAAATAGGCCAATGCGAATGTGTCAAACGGCCATGAATGCTTCGATGTATGTAAATGTCAAAATATGTTGCGAATCCATCTAATTGTCTGCTGTCAATAAGGTAATGTTGCATACAGGTTTATATGAATAATGCATAGTATACAAAAGTATTACCACTTCAACTCGAATTACGTCGAGTCGCTCGACAAGAAATATTTCTCTGGAAAAATTAGCTACTTCTTACCTACCGCTTCTAAAATTATTCAATATGAATTAGTTACATTGGCGAGCATCTATTGAGGTTGCATACATCCAGGAACAATGAGTCATTAAACTCTCGCTCCTAAGAAAAACTGATCAGAAAAAATTATCGTTTAAGAAAATAGCATTTAAAATTTTGTCTACGGATTTGTTACATACAATTCACATAAATCATCGACGTCACAAATGTTTCCATATAATCTTGCTTCGAAAACTGACCAGTGCACTGTTTAATTTGGTATTTATTTGCACATAAAAAAAATTTTCATTCAAAAAATGGCCATAAAATTTCAATAATTCAGGAACCAAAATCACCAAAGAGGGCACAGAGGCAAATCTCTGTGCCCTCTTCCGCGAGACTTCTTGAGGGGGATATATTGAGGGGAATACAATTACCCTCTCTCTGTCATTATCGAATTAGTCACGTGACATTGTGACACGGCGGAGACGAAACGCGTCACGTGACCGATCCGTAGCAGAAGCAGCCATTGTTGATGGGTACTCGCCGTCGTAAGTAAGATAGAGTGGGGGAAACTTGTGACATTACGGACGTTACGCACGGACATTATATTTTGAAAAATGTATGGGGTTATGCGGAACGTTCCTTCTGATTTTGGGTAGATGGCATTAGGTGGCGTGTCTGAATACATCAGAATTGAAATGAAAGGTAACATTTCAGCTAGCTAGGTTAGGATATGTCATAGTCAGTTTTGAGAGGAAACAAAGCGCATTATGAACACTTGATGTTTACTTACCGGAAAGGAAAAACGCTATATGTACATAAAACTGCGCGAAGTAGTTTGCAAGATGATATCAACCTTGGCTAGCAAGAATGCTCAGGCAGATGCACCACCACTGATAAAAATCGAATCAAAACACTGATCGAAAGTAGCCCAGGCTAGACGACACGTGAATTAGCAGAAATGTTAAAAATATCAACTACCACCATCCATCGTAGCATGGCTACGTAAATCCTTTAAATGTATGGGTTCCGCTATTACTTATAAAGATGTTAAGTGGAAAAACTCCAAAAGTCGACCTACAAAGAAGCACGTTGGAAAGTTTTTCGCCAAAACACCTGAGGAGTTCTGGGGGAGGATGGAATCTTCCAGTTACGTGGAAGATATGGAGAAAGGTCGTGGAACAAACTGATGCCTATTGAATAAATACATATACATATATCGACATTTAAATACGCTGCCTTTCTTCCTCAACATTAACGGTACCACGACCGGTGAAATGACCGGTTTCACCACTTTCATTTCATAGCTACGGAAATTGCAGAGAAGCTTCCATTCTTCGAAACTATTAATTAATAAATTTCTCAATTCTTAATGAAACATTTTAAATCTAAATAAATTCAGCCTTGCAGTTTTTATAAAACAACGTGTACCACTCGCATTTTGTCCTCGGTATGGTTAGCGTTAAAAATAGACTGGGACATTCCGAGGAACACAATATTTATATTTGATCATCCTGAACGTATGCAACCGTTATCTGTCCTTCGCATCCGTGATGACATTCCCAAATTATGGAGCCTCCTATCTCAGATTTATCTGCGGTCAAAACTTTCGTGGCGGTCTAATATTTGCATAAGCCCGCAAAAAATGAAGTGCTGCGAACACAAAGGAGAATGGTGGTGGGGCGATTATTGTCTGAAGCGTAGTCGGCGATGAAACACGACTACGGCCAGTACGTGACACTTGATGGTGCGATGCCGTTCGCAGCCGAACCATTGTGACTCTCAAATCTTACTTTCCTGTTCAATCAACAGGAACCAGTGCGATGGCGTTGTTGTTCGAAACGATATTTCGGAGGAAAGGTACGGCATAAAATACGTTGCGATACCAACGCAACAGATAATCAAACCGCGAAAATTCAACGCACAAGTTTCCTACCAATTTCAACACACCAATCAGTATATCAGTGTATACTGCCGCTAAAAAATCCTTGATCACTCATTCGATAAACTCGGCGCCTGGAAATCAACCGCAGATAAATTCCATGAAGATCATCTCTTCCTCTAATCTGAAGTATTTGAAAAAAAATTTTTGATCAAGTGTAGTTATCATATTTCAAATGAAAATATCTCTTTTTGTTAAAATGAACAGGCTTTACGATGACCGTGTTGTATGTTGTCTGCAGTTAGTCTAACGTTTTCTAGAAGTTTTAATAATGGATGTGATCGTGTATTTTTGAGCGATATGTATAATACGTTTTATTGCGGCACGCTTGAACAGTGCAGCAGTGTCGGTGCGCGTGTGTTAATGTAAAATGTTTTGTCAGTGACGCAAGTACTTCGTTTAATGGAATCGTTCTTAGGATTCCACTTAGTGAAAAGTACATGACCATGTAATGTTCAGTAGAACTATCGCCACTCGGACTTCGCTTGAGTGTACATCGTGAAGATATTCCGTGGCGATCGTATTCAAAAATTGAGCGTATTGAGCTATTATTGCACACGCGGTTACTTAACTCAAACGAACGTATCACTCGGTAGTAGCAACAACAACAGAACAAGATAAAGTAGTTTAGCTATTTATGGTGAAGTTGGACGTTGAACAATGAATGTCAGATAAACAGACTCCAGAAAAGTTGTTCTAATCAGACGACATTCTTAGGAATAACATTTCAGTTTCCGGAAACATATTTTGCCCACAACGCTGCGTCTTGAAATAGCTTCACTGATAACGTCAAGAGAAACTAGGATCCTATGAGATGTTAAATATTAGAAGAGATTTTAAATATTAGAACAGAGATGTTAAATATTAATGAAGGAGTGCTTGCATAAGGAATAAAAAAATTGTTTGCTCTGCAATTTAAATATACGCATTTTACTGAAGTCTTCGAAGAAATATTTCATCTTCAACCAAACGTTCACAATGAAATTACATCGTCAAGTTATTAAAATTCTATGTGGTAGAAATAAATCACTTTTTATATGTTGTGGACCACATCACGTAATGTTTACTATATTGTCAGAATAAAAATTATTATTGAACTCTTACAGAAATAACTGTTATTAATAATTGTTTTATGAGTACTGGTTTGAAATTATTTACTAGAAACCGTAGCGGTAACTTTCTAATTTGCGAGAGAAAATCAGGTTCGGTGTGTATGTCGTACTAACAAGTGTCAGTCAGGAAACGCCACGTTTTCCTACAGTGCGAGCGAGTGAGAGGTACTATCAACGAGAAACCCTTGCTCGGAGTATGCACATTGACTGTCATCCGAAAGCCGACGGTTTACGCTCGTGACATAAATTATTTACTAGATTTCATTACGCTATACCGTACTCGACAGTACAACCACAAGTATTGAACCAATTAATTGATCTTAAAGGGGATAAGGGATTATGCGAAGGCCTCTTTAAGATTACGTGACTTGTCAACAGTATTTAGAATCGTTTCTAACAGACAAACTCCGTCAAATAATTAATATTCTTTTCATTAGCATCAAGTTCGTCTTAACAGTCCGAAATTACAAATTTATAGAACCATTCGCTGATTAATTTTACCGTTAAATAATCAAAAGTTTAATGAACGCATTGAAACCACTCTTGCATCTTCATTATACTAAACTGCAAACATCATGAGTGTTTCTTAGGTTCCCTTAAGCTCTTTAGGTTATTTGAAGTAACTTTTTCCTTAGCGAAAATTTCCGTCTCGGCGTCGTTAAGGAGTTATTTACGAAAAACGCGGACCAATCAGAGCGCGGCTACAGCGGACGAACTCTGGCTCGGCCAACGGCAACGCCACGCTCAGCGGGATCAGTCGCCGAGCTGAAATCCGTTCACTATAGCCGCGCTCTGATTGGTCCGTGTTTTTCGTAAATAACTCCTTAACGACGCCGGGGCGGAAATTTTCGCTAAGGAAAAAGTTACTTCAAATGACCTCAGAAACCACCCCTTCCAAGGTTCTCCAACATTTTTGGGACATCCTGTATAATATTTCAGAAACAAGTTTACGAAATTAACACTAACCACCGGTTAAAATGACCGGTTCCAGATCTTTCATTTTACACTTATTGAAATGATAACAATTATTTGATAAAAAATTATTGTATAGATGTCTTTAATAGAGCACGCATTACCAGTGACGGCTCAAGTTAAGTGGAGGCCCCAAGCGGTAAAAATTTTGGGGCCCTCAAACTCCAGTTAAAAATAGAAGTTGCAAGAAAACTCTCCTAAACTTATTAACAAAAAAGAAAAGTAATGAAAAATTTCATACCGTTACACATCAAATAAATTTATTTAAAAATTTATAAAATTTAAAATTCCGGGCCCTATAGTATCCCGGGGCCCCACGCGACCGCTTAGTCCGCTTACCGTTAGATCCGCCACTGCGTATTACAATAGGAAGCATGTTCCAGTTACTTTTGAGGCTCGGTAGGTTTGGTGTTAAATAGAATAAAAACTGCTGTAAATTCTAAACATTCGTTACGGTGTAAATGCAGTCCACCGTTGAGACACGATGACATGGTGCACGCGTTGGGTAACCCTCCTCTATGCAACAGTTTTTCAGCACTTCTATAATTCGGCCACTCTGAAAGCGGTAATTGCGTGTAATCACCTGTCTGAAAGGGCTGAAGTCGAGTGGGGGGTTGTTCAGCGCATTGTCGATCGAATCCGGACAGTCTTGTGCAACGTCCTGTTGTGCAAACGCCGTCTTTCTTCATCGCACGTCGCTACCTTCGTTTATTAGCAGCTGCGATATTTCTTGCCGGCTCCGAACTTGCTAATTCGCGCCGCGAAAAAAAAACGAATTCGTCCGTAGGCATATCTTTTGCCTGTTGTCGTTCAGCACCGTCGCCACGTTTGATAACAATTACCGCGGACCCTTTGCAACGGTACCTACGGTACAATACAAATGAAACGTTGGTCGTACGAACATTCCTGCAGCTTCAACAAAAAAGAAGATCAGTTGAATCACTATTATCCAATTAATTAATGTAGAGGCGAGCGTTCAAACACGAGAATTTTCAAGTTATGCAACAGCTACGACGCGAGACGATCAACTACGGGATGGGGAAAAATTCAAAGCCACGCGATAAGACATTATCTTCGATAAACAACATTCGATCGAAATTGTAAATACGATCGTCGAAAGAATTATTGGAGCGTATATATATTCAAAATGGAAAATAGTATTATACATATATAGAAGAATAAACAGATTTCACAGAAGTGTTAATGATAAAGTAAAATGCTGTCCACCGTTATGTGAAAATTCTAAGAACATTCGAACAGCATGATGAAACATTAGATGAAGATGACACTAAATAAAAAAGATAACACATTTTCTCATTACGTAACGTGTGAAAAACATGTTAATTTTTAAATGAATATTTTCTTTGTGTATACGATTAGTTTTATCATTTTATTTCATTTGATTTATTCAATCGAATATTTTTTGCCAGGGGTAGTAAGAAATAAAATGGTAACAAGGATTTTGTTGTTCAGTTAGTTGTTCAGAGACATGTCAAAATTTCTAGTTAATTATAATTCTTGTAAATCTCGCGATCAGTTCTGCACAGAATCGCCAGATTAAAACTTGTCTCCCTACTCTACCTTCTCCTTCTACGACGCTATTCCTCACACTTTCTGGTAGAGAGAGAGGGTAACATTTTCCCCTCAATTCGTGCTCCCTCCCCTCATCTGGCGACACTGGCTCTGCAGAGTCAACTTGGTCAACTTTTATTTAAAATAACAAAAATATTCCCTTTCCAGTGACGGCTGCGAGCAGCGATGGTTGTAAAAATCAAACTCCACCAACCCTCCTCTCGAGTTTAAGAAGCGTCCTCTTCGTAATAGGAACGGTGGTGATCGGATTCGCAGCTTTGTGCAACTCACTAACATGGTAAATTTCATCGAATAAGATATACAAAGTTCATTTTTCTATTCTGAAACGCTGGCCGAATGAAACAGGCCCATATCGTTTCGAAAATCCTACAATTTCGATCGAACAAATTATGATAACAATTTATTTGTTTCTCAGGCATCTGCAGCGATTCTGGGGTGCATCCGGGGATTTCTGGCAAGCACAATGGGACAAAATTCTAGACAAACTGGGCGATGATCCTGTGACACTCTGGGTTTATGGTACACGATATAAACATTTCACGAAGTTATTAAACGTGCAAAAACAAATCGTGAAATTCGAATTTATTTGACAAATTATTTTATCATTTTTCGAGTAAATAACCGTCGAACCATTTTCTGATTTTTTCAACTTTCGCAAATGTCCATTTTCACAAAGAAGTCTAATAATAA
The DNA here is from genome assembly GCA_028455795.1 of Lasioglossum marginatum. Lineage (NCBI taxonomy): Eukaryota > Metazoa > Arthropoda > Insecta > Hymenoptera > Halictidae > Lasioglossum > Lasioglossum marginatum. Next base: position 3,328,975 of record CM052267.1, on the reverse strand, counting down.
TATTCTAAGTTGTGAGCTGCCAAAAATTATTTTTGTCGTTGTAAAAAAAGAGAAAGAATATTTTATACACTTTCGATCTCGTGCAGCCTTTGATGTAATTTTATTTCTTTAAAGTAAGATTTTATGAAATCTCGAGTGGCAGAGATAATAATGGAAAGATCTCGGAAAGTTGAACGTGTTTGATGGACTTTTTCAGGGTCGCTGGGGCTCACGTTTTTCGTTTACTGGTTCTTCGGCGGTATTTATACAATTTTAGACATAACTAATCGACCGGCCGCTCTGCGACGATACAAAATACAACCTGGAACGAACGAACCTGTCAACAGCAGGGAATTGTGCAAAGTAATCGCTCAAGTAGTGTTCAATCAGATCATTGTTGGAGTTCCTCTGGCGTACGTCAGTTATCGCTTCATGGAATGGCGCGGTTACCCCCCCGTACGTGAATTGCCGACCTTCCACTGGGTACTCGTTGAAATTGCAATACATATATTATGCGAGGAAATTGGATTTTATTACTCGCACAGGTACGTCGATTTTTCTATATAGACGAGGAAATCAACGAGGAAAACATATTTTAACAAATGCTCAAAATGGTGTCCATTCAGTTGGTTCACCTCTTTGAGCATTTGTTAAAATATATCCTGTATGACTTCTATTTATTCCCGGTATTCAAGATCATATGAAGGATACGATTATAAGTCGTAATTTGTAAAAGCATACAGTCCCGTTTAAAGAAGTATTGATGTCCTTGAAAAATGTAATCATACTGTTCTTTGACTCTACGTTCTATTGTTATCAGTAAGAAGTGAGATTGGTGTCCAACTGTACATACAATCGTCCAACTCTATACCATATCAGTTTTTATAATATTGTAAGTGAATAGCTGCAAGTAAAGCAGTAATACAATTGTATTTCAGATTTCTCCATAGCCGCTATTTGTACAAGTATATACATAAACAACATCATGAATGGACGGCCCCAATAGCTGTAACGTCGCTATATTGTCATCCTTTAGAACATATTGGCTCTAACCTATTGCCACCGTTTTTGGGAGTATTCATCGTAGGTTCTCACGTGGCTACCGCTTGGCTTTGGTTCTCGCTTGCTATTCTATCTACGTTGAATGCTCACTCAGGTTACCATTTACCATTCTTCCCATCCCCAGAAGCTCATGATTTCCATCACTTAAAGTAAGTATACTTTCCAGCAAATATCGAAGCAGAAGTCTCTTTTACATTCTTATTCCTGTTTCGTCTATCAATAATCATATTATACAGGGTGAGGCATCTAAATAACTCTGCTCCTATTGGAATGCGAAAGAATGCATCAAACTAAATTTACTTAGTCTCAAGATCAAGGTATACAAGATCTGAATTTAATAGATTTTTGTAGAGGACATACGCAGATTAATTTCCCAGAGTGAACTATTTTTCATTGTAGTTGAAAATGCTTTATTAGATGCTATATAAAAAAATATGATTCCGTTACAAAAAAATGATGACATTAGGTCATGTATCCCTAGATATCGAGTAAATTTAGTTCGATGCACTTTTTCCTATTGTCCAAACGATTTGTTTTAGGTTCCCCACCCTGTATACTGCATATTACAGAATTGAATATAAGCGGCGATAAACATGGAAAAATTCTTGCAGTGAGAAAACGATGGGCTTCTTTAATATTTTTAATTTAAAGTTAATATAAAATTGTTGTTGTTTGTTTTCGTCAATAGAAAATGTGCTGCCCACTAGAATTTTAGTATAATTGTAAAGATACCGTTGTAATTAGGTGTAGCGAAATTAAATACTAAATATGTCTACACTATTAGACTAGAATTTCAACAACACGATATGTACATAAAATGAACAGTGTGAACTTTCGAAAATTTTTATTTTGAATTGGGCAGTGAACACAGTTTAAGTATTGTATTGTTTCAGATTTAATCAATGCTTTGGAGTCTTGGGGGTATTGGACCGTATTCACGGAACGGACACCCAGTTCCGTAATTCCAGAGCTTATCAGCGTCATTTGATGATGCTTAGCTTGATACCACCAAGGGAAGCATTCCCAGATGAAGTAAAATATAAATCCAAATAAAGGATTTTTAACGGACGTCATAATATGAAATATGAAAGTTCAGTATAATGTTATTCTGAAAATACGTAGAAGATACTTCGTGATCTGAAGTATTTCATTTTCATTATTCCTGATTAAGCATGATTGGCCAGACAAATATAATCAGCAGATTGCATTCCGAGCTGATGATATTTTTCTCGTGGTCACCTGATTCAACGATCAAATACGCTTTTCTTACGTAGAAACTGCATACTTTTACTCGGTCCATTTTTCCTTGCAGTTTCAGTTCATCCAGAATACTAACGTGATGCTACAGTAATTTTATATAATAATTCAGTACAGATCCGATGTTTAAACGTTTTTTGTATGTGATGTAATATATTTAATATAATTGTACCCAATATGCTATTAATCAGTCAACCGTAAGATATAAGAACAATCGTTTTAAAGTTGTACTGACATTATGTGTATCCACTTTCTTTTCGTATTGAGAATTATACAAATATACATGGAATGCTATAAGAATTTTAAAGAACGAAATTTAGATTATTGAAATATCTTTTTTACGACAAAATACACTGTTGGAGAACTTAGAATTATATGAAGTACTTCATCTGGATATATATAATATATACATTCACGTAATATAGCAATATTGTGAAGGCGTTTACTTGGCAAATTATGATTGCATTGAAATTACGACATTGTGACAAAACTGTCTACGACAATTACTATTTTTATATTCAGTTCCATAATAAAAGCAATAACTTAACACAAATTGAATCTAAGGCGGAATCATGATTATAGTATTGTAATTTGTAATATGTCATTAATAATTACGCACTCTTAACGCTTTATATTTATATGATTAAGTCGACTTTAGAGACATCGATATGTACAATCATCCTTTTGTATGGTTGAATTTGTTTATACAAAAGAATGTGTTTGTAAGATCACCAAATTGAATTGTTTCTACATTTCTTCTCTTTGCGAGAACATTGTTTCGAACAATATATGGAAATCGATGCTCTATTAGTTGTTAGTTATTATATCGAACGACGTTTCTTCAATCGACAGTATGAAGTTTGCAATTTGTATGAGATTCCAACACTGCTAATTTTATGTAAATATTCACACAAAATGCTTACTAATAAAACTTTATAATCAAGTGGCGGCAGAGTTTTTGTTTTGTGTATAGGAAAAAAACTCTTAAACAGCTTCAATTATATGTGTTTATATTTTATAACAATATGATTTTTTACATACTTATACAAAAATAGCTGTTACTGTTTTATCACATTTAGAAAAAATAGAAATTTTACGAACAGTAAACAAAAAGGAAGTCCCGCAGGGAATTTCCTCCTTATAAATAACAATCGCGAAAATGTTATAAAATTGTGTAATTGCACAAATTATTGCTTGTATTTGCAACAGCACGAGTCATTCCCAAACATTGCTCACTCTCCATTTAAAATGCATATCGTAATTCTTATCAATGTATATAGGAAAATCAACGTTAACACGTTTGAGACGTGGTCCCTTGGGGACTTAATTTTTCCGGCGTTTAGCCGGCGACGGGCTTTGTGGATCGACTGTATCGAATCTGATAAAATAAACTTAATAGGTAAAATATAAAATGTATATTTATAAAATTGCAATTTATATAAGATGAACCTTTACACTTTCGTGATTCTGCCTAAACTAATCGTTTATTAGCCAACATATATTTGTCGTTTTCCATCCGCTTATCGGATGATAGGGAATCGCTCCATAATCTAAACACGAAGTGAAATAGAATCTCTATCGCGTCGAGCCAGTTGAGCGCGTTATCTTCTGTTTATAATCTATCAAACGTCCGCTGAGTGCCCTCCGCCAGCCGAACGTAAAGTATATGTACATATGTATGTATATCAAAATCGGCTCCGTCTCGAACGTGTTAGTAATAAGCAAATAAATGCACTGACATAAAAACAGTTCTTACAAGAAATTAGAAAATTGTTGCTACATAAATCAAACGCTTCTTTGGTGGGATAAGTATTAGCTTAAAATTTGTAAAATAACACAAAATATATTGTACAAGATTTAAATAATAAAACAAAATTGTAGTGAAAGACAAATGATCAAAAGTAATGCTCTATAAAAATTGTTTCTTAAAAGATTTGAAAAGAAATCATTGTAATACAAGAGCTACATCGACACCTTATTAAATTCTAAATTCGAAAATATTTAACATTGAACTACGTTCGAACGAATTATCTATAAATTATTTCTTCATTCTATTTTATAGCGAAGAAACTTAATTTCTGAATATTAATAATGTACATAACATGTATATGCATAGATACAACTTTAACAATTTTGAAATTAACATCTCTTTAAAGTTCTATACTTGTAGGGTTTATCAAATACTTTTACTGTTAGAAGTTTCTTATCTAGTTTGTTGTAATTTTTATATTGTCTTTCTTGTGTATACCGTTCATCATAATTGTATGCATGCGAATTTTCAAATTCCGTGTAAACAATTCCCTCTGTATACAAAACATATTCGTAAACATATAAAATAATAAATCTCGTAATAAGGCAGTAACTTAATAATAATATTGTATGTGGAATAAGCTATGATACGATACACATTTGCAATTCTGTATATAAATGGTATAATATCGTAATCAAAGTTATATTGGCAAAGTAGTATACTAAACTTGTATTGTATACAGTGTTTCGAATTATGTATACATTGAAATATAATTATGGTGGTGATGGAGGAGCTCAAACGAAATAAATGTTCTATACAATAACATGTCTGTTCTGTTTTCTTTCGATATATACATATCATAGTTTCGAATTGAAATATGTTTATGTTATACTCCTAAAAGGAGGATTTTTTCGTTTTGTAAATTTCTTGGACGACAATAATGGAACAATTTAATTCCTTTGAGTTCCTTTATCGCTTCTGTAATTCAATTTATATCAGAGACACCTTCTATATGTAATATATTGCACGGATGGAAGTATTCTTATAATATAAATTCCTGAATGGTATTACATTTATAAATACTAATCATTGTACATTCCATCGATAAGAAAATCCATTCTGCGGTAGTGTCTTTTCTCCCAACAATCTCTACCTTGTTTATATACTATAAAAAGAATAGCACCTAACGCTGGCAAAGCTATGAGGGCAATAATAACTTGAAAAACATAATCTATTCTTTTTGGCAAACCTGAACGTAACCTTATGGGCGAAACAAATGATCTCTTATCATTATTAGGTTCTCCTATTGTTACAGTAGGCTTTGCTTTGTGTTCTCTAAGCAAAGTTGTTGTTATAGTGGTACTGCTTGTTACATCTTGTTGTAGAGATACACTTGTATTCGGTTGTAATGTACTGCTTATAGTAACATTAGAAGTATTATTTTTCTTGTCAGAAGTAGTTAATTTTGAATCATTTAAATTATTGTATGTGTGTTTGCTATTGTGAGTCACAGTTGTTGTAGAAGATTCAACTACTGACTTAATTTTTTCAATTATCGCTTTTTCAGTAGAAATATTTTCCGTCTCATCGTTTAACATGTTGGTTGCACCTTTCCTTGGCACTATTTTGGACAATGCCAGATTTCTTTTTGCAGCTATTAAAAAATCATCCTTACCAGTGACTAAATTATTTTTCACGCTTAGATTGTCAGAACTGCCTGCTGAATATAAACTAGTAGAGGATACAGGCTGAGTAGTAGATGCAATCGAAATTGGACCACCTTCTCCCATGACCGAAGAGGTAACATGTTTTTCCTGAAATAACATTTAAACTAATACTGGTACTTAATAGTTAAACGTATCATAAAAAGTAATTATTTATGTGGTAAGAACAAGAACATATATTTACACAAAATATTAGACAATTGTTTATAACTAATAGAATATTGATGTAAGAAAATTGTAATTGATGTATGTGACGATTAATACTTTGTGAAATCGTTTTGCTTATAGTTAATGATTTCTGGCATGCTTTCATATGAATATTACATTCCTTATATATAAAGTTTAAAAACCAAGAAAATGTAAACAAATGAAACATTAATTGAAAAAGTTCTTACTACGTATATTTGGGGTGAGCCAACAGGTTTGGGGGTGGAATCAATCACCGAAGATAAAGTTCGATCATTATTTCCATCCGATACATTGTTGGACGCTAAAGGTGTTGTACCATCTGTTTTAATTTCATCACCGACAGATGAGGTTAGAATAGATACGATCCATATAAACAGAATCAATCCGTGAAGTCTTGGCATCACAAACGAACTCATTATTTTAACTATAATACCGTAGTTCGCGATGCTTCTGGTTCTCGGTTAAACCCAGTTAAAACGTGCAAAAATATAGAAAAAATAAAAAAAGGCGAATGGCTCGAACCACTACGAAATTCGTTGCTCCATCGCAAGCACGCACTAACTGTTGCGTAAATAAATATGTATGTATACGGATAAGTACATGTATAAGTGTATAGTGTACATAGCACTGACACACGTCAATTGGTACAATTTAACTTTCTTTGATATTGTAACACAATAAATTGAATTTTACTGATTTATTTAAAACAAAGTATAAAAGTAAGTACAAAAATATGGGCAACTACTTTAATAGTTAAGAAAATGTTTCATATACAAAACATAATGTTTTCTTATGAATCGGTACAATCAAAAATAATGAAAAGTGCGCAATAATAAATGATGAGATTGAAATCAGAATTATCTATGAACACTACCTGTTTTAATGAAACTGGCGCCACAAGGGAAAGGTGCCGCTGATGCTGACGAACGGTAAATGTTGGAACTAGATCCACGAAAACGATCAAATACAAATGGCTAACGAGTTGTGTCTGCGATGATATGACTATATGTTCAAATTATGTTTTTCGATTTGATGTCATTATGTTATACATCTACAATTATCTTTATCAGTACAATATTAATAAATATAGATACGAAATTTTAGATGCGCAACAGTACGACACGTATATACAGACTCAGACACTAACGCATTCATCGAGCTCGATCAGTCTCGTCCGGTCAGTAGGCAAGATTCGTTGCCGAAACCGTTTGCCATAAAATTTTTCAATATTAATAAATAAATAACAAATTTTATTGTCAAAATCATCTTCCTCGAATATCTTCTAAAGACTGAACATGATATCGAAGGAGGTATTCGGAATTTCAGTACTACAACTCAACGTCAAGCCAGACGCCCGAAAAATTTCGAAAATTAAATAGTGCAACTCGACGTCAAGCCAGACGGTCGAAAATTTCCGAAAATTTTTCGAAAACCTCGAAAATTGAATTTTGTATTAGAATATGATATCGAAGGAGGTATCCGGAATTTCAGTAGTACAACTCAGCGTCTAGCCAGACATTCGGGAAGAATAGGTGGTGGAATAAATATATACGGTTCTTTATGACATTGTCTTTATTTATTCATTGTATTTTCATGCATAAAATGTTGATATTGTACATGTACATAACTTATATTTTAACGCATATACATACATAAACATAAAAGAAATTACCTGCACATTTATACTAGTGGTGGAACTTTTAGCGATGTGGTATTTCAGATCACTGTAAGTTCCACGTTATCCCCGTGCCCACTTGCCTATGTCGCTGAAAAGTACAGGGGCTGGCAGCCTTATGGGGTGAATAGTGAATAGCACAGCGGCTGGCAGTCTTTAATAGGTTAATTCTCATCGGTGACTCTGAAATAAACTTGACAGAAAAACGTAAAAAAGTGAAATTCTAGGAATTTACCATCAGCGACATCATGGTTACCGACCTGATATCGACAGTCGATAAAGTGTAGCTAACAATTTCAGCGTTTTGTCGCTATGTGAACTGGCGCCATACGGACGTTTGAACGTTTGAACGGAGCAAATGATTCTTGCCGAAATTCGCATTGTGTCTGCTTTCCGTTAATTAGTATCATATACGATTAAGAATATGGAGAAGAGGTTCAGAAAACGAGGTTACTATTCGGAAGTCATCACAGGTAAGAAAAAAATTCTTTATTATCACAGCAATTAAGGACGATACAATTTTTCAAATTGTATCATTATTGTATAACCCTTTTATTTATTTTTTACTTTCTGAATCTACCGTTGTAATCGAACGAAATGAAAGAATCAGGGATGAACATGTAAGAAACACATAAGATTATTCACAGCACAATCCAGTGACCAAACTTTTATCTTTTAATTATGTTTTGATGAAACCTATATTTCGATTTTACCTATACGATTTCGGTCAAGAAATATTTCTTATCGTATTGTCTATGTTCGAAATGAACAAATTCTGGAATTTCACTTTCAAAATTTAAACGGTGCGCAGGTACAAAACAACATCCGGTGAAACCGGAAGTTTTTCTACCAGACATCGCACCAAGAAGAAGAAAACTTGCTTGGCAGGTGCTCACGGAGCACCATAGCGCTCATGTTCAACATTTACACGATCCGACCGCGTATCAGTTCCTCGGGGAAGCTAAAAGATGGATGTGCTTCGACGAGGATCGATCCATCGTGAGCAAAGATTTATGGAACTTTTCTATTTAGACATTGTGTTTAACGTACACTCTTTCTACATGGATTAACCCTTCCGACCCGAAGGACGTACGGTGTATTTACGTCCTCACGATCTATCGTATGCGGACGTACGGTGTACGCCATGCAACATGATAAATTTTCATCTTTTTATGATTCTACGATACGTATTCTGAATAAAAACGGTATTTATTATTATAGTATTATTATCAACGGTATTATTTAATATCTTACTCAATCATTTTTTGATTTTTATTTATAAACCTTTATTTTATTTATAAATGTAAAGATATGACAGACGGCGTACCTCCGTCGGGTCGGAAGGGTTAACACATTATAAATAAATATACCATAACGAATATATTCGTCATACCGACAATGAGCTGGGAAAACCGAAGGGAGACATTTTAAAATATTTTACTTATCACATTGCTCGCACTTCGACTTTTCCATTCGGTTTCTTCTTCTTTCGTCCTTATTTCAAAACAGTATTAGATGTCTGAAAATTATGGATACATTTCGATTTTCTCAAAAATTGAAAGAATCTCTTTTCTCTCGTATAGTCGTTCCCGGCAGAGACGTTCACGCCAAAAGTGCAGATGGAGCTGAACGTCGAACCGAAACGATTGCCAAGGAATATTGAAATGGAAAGAAAACGCAAATTATATCGAAGCTTGAGGGTCGAGGACGCTTTGGAAGCGATCGGTATTAAGTCCAAGGACGTGCTACCACCGTCCGCCATTTTGCCGTTGCTGACACGAGAAGAAGCTTATGGTTTATTTAGCACAACTCGTATTTTGCCGTTGGATTTGTTCGATGACGAGGAATACGACTGTAGGTACAGTAAAATAAAGATTTTCTTTGTCGAAGACAGAAAGATTAAAAGATATAAACGTAGTACTCTCGAAATTTCAATATAAAATCGGCAATTTAATCTTCCCGGATTTTTTTAATACTCGATTTTGCAACGAAAAATTTTGAAATACAGTGTTTTATCGATATAAGTCCCCAGCACGGGTCTGCTGAGGGACATTTATGCGCCAGAGATAGTATTCTTTGACTTTTGCCGAACGTAGATAAGGACAGCCGAGCTCGAGAAGCTCAGTCGCCGAGAAGTGTAAACATAACTAATCCGAATTTCTAACTTCTTTATTTTTCATTATTTTTTTATGGGACTTCGAAAAACGTATTCGTAGCATTTTTCTAATGCAAAATCATACCAAATATGATATAATTCCGATGATATTTACATGTAAATGATATTTACTTTAATCGCCGTATAGAAAAGATAGAAAGATAGGTTGGTAAAAAATTAGCAGGATAGGAAAATAGAGATTGCAAGACAGTACTATAAAAAACATTTCAAGATCGAAAGAATGAAAGGAAGCGAGAATGGAGTAAACAAAGATATAAATGGAGCTGAAGGACAGGAACTTTGAAGCGGCGAGGCAACATGTTCTCTTTTAAGGAGGATAATAAATGAATAAGATAATATATCGATGCTTCATCACGAATGCATTATGCTTTCACAACGCTTTCAATTGGCGTAGGACGATCGAGGATTGGTTGAACCTCGGCACAATCGCCGGGAAAAGGTCTCCTTTGCCCGCGACTGTCTTCGTTCCAACGTTCCAGCAGGAGGAACAGAAGTTCGACAAGGCGAGCAGCATGCTGGAAAATTTGTTCTCCTGGTGCAACGCGGCTGTGACCGACTATAATTATGATACTAAATTATGGTCGGTAATCACGTTGGACGGCACGAAACGGAAGTACTCGATCCCAAGGATATACATCCGGTTTTATGCGGAGGATCCAAGGATCTTCGCGAAGAGAGTGGCTGCGGCCATTGAGAACAGGAGAATTGGCGAAGAATCTATAAAGTTGGTTACATTGTTTTTGGTTAGTCATTATTATAGTAAAATTCTTTGGACTTTTCTGAATAAGATATCGCATTATGAATAAAATGTTTAGTGGTAACTATAGTCTCTTTTCTTTCGTTTTATTTTTGTGATTTTTCGTTTAGATATAATTTCTACTTGGACTGCATGAAACTGGATGGCATGCAGACTATGACTGAAGCTGTAAAGGACGCCATTGTCCAGAAATGTTTGACCCGAAACTACACGAAGGTCAAGGAGAAAGTTATGTCAACTGTACGTAACTGTTTCTTATTTCTATTGCATCATTCAAAAAGTATCTTTATCGACAATTGTTGAAGAAAATTGAACAATACGTTAAGTTAACGAAAATGATTTTAAGCGATAACGTTTATCCACTTAACGTCGAGGTAATCCAAAGCACCGTGACTGGACCAAACTTTCCTAATTATTCAAATCTCGTCAAAGATACGATCGGCGACAAATAGTCAATTATTCTCCGCCAATTTGGAAGTTTCTCCCGTGAGTTCGAGTTTTATTGTCGAAGGCACGTCGACGAAATAACTAAATTACAAGAGGGTGAATCTCGTTTGGAAAGTTTTGCTCCCTTCATTCGATTCCCTTCGCCTTTGCCCTCGAAGGGCATCTCGATCAGCAAAGTCATTGTCGCGGATTTAACAACGAAATTTTTCAGCTGCTCGAGGAGATCTCGTTGGATTATCAACGAACGATGTGCGACATCATGTGGAGGCGAATGATCGAGCAGAACCCGGAGCTGTTTAAGTTCATTACGTGGACGCCGAGCGTCGAGACGGAGATGACGCCTATACAGGGGAAGATCGATACTGGCATGAAGAATTTTAAAGTAACATTTCCTCTATTCTGAAGTGGTTCTCCACTTTTTTGTGGCATTGAATTGACAATATTACATTAAAACAATGTCTGAATGAAATTTTTCTAAATCAATATCTAAATGAAAGTGCATTTACATTGAATTCTTGTCACATTTGTATAAAGCAGTGATGAGCAACCGACGCGGCGCCGCAGCCCGCGGATCGCATTTGTAGCATACTGTCTTCGTCCACGATTTTCGATACATTGTTGTTACTTCCCGGCTATTTTTTCTAGTATTCGACAATCTTCGCTGAATTGGGTCAGAAAACACATTCTTCGTATAACGAACTAGTATTTTCGTATTTTGCCATGTGCTCGAATTCTCGAAAGTGCCGCAGAGGAAACGGCAGTTCATGCAAGCTACTTTCTTAGCCAAATTTTGACAAAAAAGATGAAACCCTTTTGTGACGGAGAAATGGTAAAAGAATGTTTATTGGCGATAGCAGATGCCGTCTTTCCCAACCAAACGGATATAATTTCCAAAATTAGCTTGTCCCGATTTACAGTCACAGTAAAGTAATAAATTCATTAAAGAGGCAATAGAAGACTGTAGTGCAAAACGCAGACTGAAATTGGAGCTGGCGACGCAACAAAGGATTTAATATCGCGTTCGTTGTGGCCCGCGTGTAGTATGTATTAGGTTTCCAGCTTTTGGCCCACTGTAGTCCGCGGGTTGCTCATGACTGATATAAAGTATTAACATTTGACATGTACAAATATTTGAAATGTACATTTAGATGCCACATTCGACAACATGTAGTTAGTGCATTTAATCATCATGTAAAATCACACACAATTTCGAATTTCCGTCTGTTCAGGAAACGAAGAAGTTCTGGCACTGGTACACGTTATACGTGATGAGAGAAGTTTACGAGGCGATGTCCAGCATCGTGGTTGAGTGCATGTATACATCTGGATTGAGCCTATTTGCCTCGAACGTCGGCAAGACCATGAAGCTATGGGAATTCAAAGACATGCAGAACCTGGCTATCACCACAGTGATTAAAAATCTGAGAGAACCGTGGCTCGAGAAGATTACACAGTCTGTGAGGTTATGCCTGAGAGATATTGGCAAGGGTTGGTTCAATCTGGATCAAAAAGTCCATGATGTTTATGATGTGATGAAGCTGAACCGTTTTATGAACCTTGCCACATTGAGAATGCAGGTAAATAAACCGTAAAAAGAGTTATGGCACTTTCAAATTGGTTCTGTTTTAATTTGTGATGAAAATGAAATTGATGAGTTTATAGCGATACTCATTGAGTGTACTGAGAAAATTTGATGTTTGTGGTAGGGGTTAGCAAGAACTAGTAGGAGGAGCTAAGAAGAGTTGGTGGATGGAATTATCTAGGATTAATGGGATGAGATTAGGAAAATTCGTAGATTCAAGTTAAAAAGAATTGGTAAATTGGAGAATGGATGGGAGGAGTTATCGAGAATTATATATAGAGGGCGGGGCCAAGTGGAGTTGATGGGAGGGACTACAAAAATTTTAGGCATTTTAAAACGATCTGTAAATTGCGAAATGCGTGAAAATATTTCTTTTTCCAATCTTTAGGAATATTAAATACTTTTTTTCAAATGTATTTAATGTAAAAGAGCAAACCACACACCCACGCACATACAATCGATTTTCCACTTACCGATTTTAGTATACTTCCATGTTTTCCCTGCATAAATACATATAACATTTTCACCATATTTATGCTGCATCGTGTTTCACGGATCGGGACGTTCTCCGTTCCTGCAATCACATAATCGCCCCTTCCGCTACATTATAAATCCATGCTGCATTTTCTGTCAAAGCAGCATGTTACTCTGCAACGACAATAGTACATATTTTCCCAGCTCATAAACGGCTAATAACGACATCATTGAAGTAGTAAAGTCGCAATAACAAAGTCAAGTATAATAACGTCATAAGGCTTCGTACACAATTGCGAACGTGTACTACGAACATGTAAATTCACTTGTGGGCATTCAAACATGCAAAACCACTTTTATTGAGTGGGCTCAAATAGCGAAAATTTCTGTGCAGAACGCATTGCGAGTGATGGTGGAGAACTCGATCAAGATTTTCGGCGATGGTTTGGAGAATCCTGCTCTGTGCGTGTTGGGTATTGAAGAATCATACGTCTGGGGCGAGGATTTCATCAATAGCCCCTTCAAGTCTGTTTATCAGCCAATATTCAGCATAGAAATCCAAATGACCCAGAAGGAAGCGGTTTACTCCACCGAGCCCATTCTGTTTGCAGTGAGTTCAGTCCTCAACGCGACTGATAAAAAAATATAAATAATGAACTTGTATAGCTAATAGTTTTTTAGTAGAAAAATGTTGAAATATTAGCCGATTATCCTGCTTTACACGAGAATCCCCCCTTAAGACAACCATTGTAGAGCTGTACGACAATGCATTGGCCAACACCCACCAGATTCGGCAGATACATCCGTTTTTACTGCCGGCGCTGAAATTCCCCAAAGACATCTTCCTGAGTTCGATTGGGTTGCTCGATGAACTAGTGTGCTGGGTACGGGACCGTTTGCAATTGGCTTATATATCGTCCACAATACCCCTCATTGCATACGCCGCGGAATTCAATCGATTCCTCGAGCTTTACAACCTTGACATTGCTGAATATATCCAGTAAGTCGTAGTACGAATTTTGAGATTATTGCAGCTAGCTCTAGTTGTATTTAACACCGCCCGATTATTTAACTGCACTCCAATTGTACACGAATGCACTATATTATAATTAACTCCACCCCAAACGCAACAAGCTCCACCCAATTATATCTGGGCTCTTCCTCAAATTGTATCTAGTCCTGCCCAATTGTATCAAGTCCATTCCAAATGTCTCTAGCTCCGCCCCAACTCTTCTCAGTCCATTTCACAAACTTTGAAGTTTGTTCTCCACATTTACGTCTTGAATTCGACAGATCAGGCCAATGTACTGACCACAATTCTGTCTCCATCTAGAGAGTTCATGCAAGACGAAGATCTCACCACGCTGGACATAAAGGACACAATCACGTTCCAGTTGGCGATGATGAAGAGCCTCGAAGTGAAACTACCGAATCGGATCCCCATTGGGCCGTTCAACGTGTCAGTGATACAGCTGAAAAAGTTTCTGATGCAGAAACGGCAAGACTGCGCCATAGGGTTGCTCGAAATGCTCACGAAGAAGTTGCGCGCTGAAGTTGAGACGATTTTGGACGAGTACCGAGACATCAGAATCAAGCTGAAGGAGCAACCGCAGAGCATCGAGCATATTTTCGAAATACGCGAGTGGATGGAAACGATACCGTTGAGGGTACAAGAACTCGAGGGCAAGATGGATAGATTGAAACTGGACTTCGACGTGCTCGACATGTTCTGGTGGAACCTGTCCGACGAGGACTTCGAGGCCAAGTGGGAGGCCATCGGTTCACCTCGACAAATTCAGCTGCAGGTAAATAGTTTGAAGTCATTCGAAGTCGTGTGAAGTTGTCTGAAATCGTTTGAACTTGTTTGCCATTGTTTAAACTGATTCAACTTCGTTCAGAAACGTCTTCATCCAATCTTCCTTCATTGTTCCATAAGTTCTGTGAAGCATAAATCGCCAGTGAATCGACGAATTCATTCTCTTTTCACAGATCGAAGAAACGAACTTGCAGTTCATAGAGGACCAAGATAAATTTTATAAAATCCAGGTCCAGGACGAGGTGCTGCTGCTCGAAAAGATCGACACGCTGGTGGGCAACGTTCAGAACATTGGCTTACAATCGGACATAAACCGAATACACGAGACCGCGCTCGACGTGAAACGTGTTTGGAAAGCGATGACCGAGTGCCGTGAGACGGGTCTGCTGCTGAATCAACGGCAGAAGCTGTTCGGCATGAAAGTGGTGCCCTTCGAAGACCTGCAGAAGCTCATCAGGGACTTTGAGCCGTACAGAAACTTGTGGGTCACCGCATCAGGTAAGTATTAAAATGTCAGATGCATTTAATCAGTCTCAGGGTGTTCCTCTGTTTCTTCGAGAGACTGCAATCGTCGTGATTGCTGCATTCGTATGACTCATCGGTATTGATTCGTTGCGCTTGGTAGATTGGCTGAAATGGCACGAGGTGTGGATGGACAATCCCCTGATGAACATAGACGGCAGCCAAGTGGATAACCTCGCCATGGAAATGTACCGGGCGATCGTTCGATCCGTCAGAGCGTTCCAAGAACAACCCAGTACGTCAACAATTCTTCAAAAATTGACCGCGTATTCTAGCGTGACAGCTCTAGGAATTGTTTAAAAAACTTTTAAAAGCATTCTGTAAAAGTCATTAACATCAGCTGGACACCTATATCGATTTTAACCTTGGAAAGATTCTTGGTTTTTGAATTTTTATAACTTATAACACACGCTCTACAGTTTACACCATTTTTAATGAACTCACACAATTTCAGTCACTGAGAATTCAGAAACATTCATTCAGAATTTCAGTCAGAAACAAAATGTCTATGAAAGTAGAAGCTGTCGCTTTTAAAATAAGACCAGCTGGATCGTTGTATGATCTTTCCGATCTAAATATCGACAGTCTGGTCTTTCGGTCACCATTTATACACAGACGCGACGCGGAATCACTGTCGTCTGCGTTACAATCAGCGTTTTCATCTTCGGACAGAGGTGCAAGCTGTGGCGATATCGATCCGGGACCGTATAGACGAGTTCAAACCATACATCGGATTGATACAATCTCTTCGTGATCCGGGAATGAAGGATCGACATTTCGAGCTGCTGAGCGCGCAAACCGGCATACAAATTGCGTTGACCCCGTTAATGACGTTCCGATCCCTGTTGGTTCTCGGTATTGAACAATTCGAGGAATTGGTGAAAACGGTGGCTGATACCGCTGCGAAAGAGTACGCCACAGAACGGACTTTGAACAAAATGATCGCTGAATGGGAACCGATTGTCATGGAGATATTGCCGTACAAAAACACCGGTGAGTCTGTGGGAAAAATTTGGGTCGACAGTGACGGGAACGGTATCCAATGTCAGTGACGATATTCCGTCAAAAATCCATCGGAACGAGACTTCTATGACAGCTACATTTCTTTTTTTTATTCTGCAGAATAAATTTTAATTTTCCGCATGAAAAATGTTAATATGTTCGAGTTGCAAGCTTGCGATGAAAGTGGGCGGGGTTGACGAGAGTTAGAGGCGGGGCTACGTCGGGGAGGGGGTTGGTAGAGGTTTGGGGTGGGATTAACAAGACTTGGCGAGCGGAGCTAAACTAACGAAGTGAAACAATGAGTGGAATGAAGGAAAACTAATACAGGTTAACGAGACTCGAAACTAGACTCAAAAACTGGTTTGATGGGAAACTAGGAATCAATGAAAATCGATGGGAGGAGCTTCGCGAACTCAACATGAAACTTTTCAACTTCGCCACTTCTGTCTTCAAATTCAAAATTCTATCATGATTGCCAAGAAAATATCACAGATTCGTAGAAAGATCTGTATTTGTCAGAGGATAACGATATCGCGCGCGCGCTCGGTAGACGAAGCGGAAGGCAAACACATTGAGAAGAATTTTTTTGCAGCAGATCTCTCTTTCTTGATTCGTAGGTACGTTCATCATGAAAATTGCGGAGGAGACCATGATGCTCCTGGAAAACCATATCCTCAGCGTACAGCAACTTAGCTTCAGCCCTCTGAAAACCGCTTTCGAGGACGAGATCAACGAATGGGAGACCAAGCTGAAGTTAGCGCAGGAAGTGCTCCTTCTCTGGATGGAGGTGCAGAGGTAATATGCGGTCGCGTGGAGCCGTCCCAAAGGGGAATTACGGTTAAATATTTGACGGGCGGTAACGGGAATTGTTTGCAGAGAGTGGATGTACTTGGAGCCAATATTTACATCCGAAGACATCAGCACACAATTACCCTCCGAAGCAAGGAAATACAGCGCCATGGAACGAAACTGGAGGCGGATTATGAAAAATGCGCACGACCGCCCTTACGTAAGTCCCGATTCCGGATTGAAGTTTCGCAATTCAATCTCGAGACGATAATCTCTGACATTCTTCGTTGAAAAAATTCTCACAGATTTTCTATATCACGTGCAGGGAATTTTGTTGAAATTGTCTGTTTTTGGGAGCAGGTCATCCAGATATGCCCCGACAGGATCCTGCTGGAGAGCCTGCAAGAGTGCCAGAGCCTGTTGGAGGTGGTGCACAAGGGTCTAGCGAATTACTTGGAGGTGAAACGTCGCGCCTTCCCGCGGTTCTACTTCTTGAGTGACGAGGAGCTGTTGGAGATCCTGGCGCAGGCTAGGAACGTCCACGCGGTGCAGCCGCACCTCCGCAAGTGTTTCGAGAACATTCAGCTGGTCCGGTTCGAGAATGATCTTCAGATTACGAGGATGTATTCTGCGGAGGGCGAGGAGGTCATCTTGAGGCCACCGATGTATCCCGAAAGGAGCGTCGAGTTTTGGCTCGGCGAACTAGAAAGAGTGATGCGCAACACCATCCGAGAGATCATTCGCGAGGCTCTCCAGCTGGTGGAGATCACCCCGCGGAAACAGTGGGTTTATATGTGGCCTGGACAGGTGACCCTCTGTTGCGGCCAGGCCGACTGGACCGCACACGTTGAAGAAGCCATCCGCGGGAACCGACTGCCTCATTTCTACCAGGAGATGCTGGGTCATGTACGTTTCCTTTATGCTCTCTAATTAATACAATTATTTTCTCCACCTGTATATTGTGTCTGGCGGTTATTTGTAACCATTTGTGGTTAATTTATGACGGCGACGTAACAATCTTCATGTTTAGGTCATTTTTCATTCTATGTAGACCTACGTTTGTTCGACTCTGCTACCGTCACGGCTCATGGCGTCAAGTATTAATGGAGATAAATTCGAACGATGGTATACTGGCTTCTTGCGTTTCTAAGACTTCTGAAACGGTAGCTAAAATAGTTCATCAGTCCATTAATGTATCAATCTATGAATCCATCTATCTATGAATCCATCGTTCAGTATGTAAATTAATGAATCCATCAGTCAGACTAGTCATCAATCGATCAATTCAGCAATCCATCGCCCGATGGATACTGTACTAAAGCGACATTAGCGTATTTGTGTATAGCTACTCACACCTCTTTATCGTCCCTTGACACGAAACCATGTTTGCCCGTAGTTGGACAACCTGCGCGAATTAGTTCGTGGCCATCAAACGGAGATACAAAGATTGATGCTGGAAGCGGTGATCACGATTGAAGTACACGCGAGGGACGTCACGTACAAGTTGATCGAGGAGGGCGTATCGAATGTAAACGATTTCGACTGGATATCGCAACTGCGGTATTACCTCGTGGATGACACTGATCTGAAAGTGCGGGCTGTCAACGCCGAATTCTCATATGGGTATGAACAGTCGTGTTTGAACAGATGTTTCCGTACAGCAGCTCTTCTCTTAACGCGTTGCCTGGCAGAATTTCGAGAAAGTCAAAACGAATGAAGTTCAAGATGCGAACCATGAAACACTCCTAACATATTACATCAGGCCTATCAAAAAGTGATGCCATTTGTTTACAGATTTCATAAACATTGCCATCTTATCCTGATTTTTTATTTTATCGATTTGTCTCTTCCAGAAACTTCTCTATCTGTCACTTCGATTATGCCAGGATTTGTTAACTGTTTTTGTTAAAGCTATTTTGGTCTCGCTTGTTGAAGGTACGAGTATCTGGGCAATACTGGCAGGCTGGTGATCACACCCCTAACCGACCGATGCTACCTGACATTGACAGGCGCTTTACACTTGAAATTTGGCGGTGCGCCTGCAGGCCCAGCCGGAACCGGTAAAACGGAAACAACCAAGGATCTCGGGAAAGCATTCGCGATTCAATGCGTGGTGTTCAACTGTTCCGACCAGTTGGACTTCATGTCCATGGGCAAGTTCTTCAAGGGTCTCGCCAGGTAACTCGTTATCAGCCACAGGTATCATTCTCACGTTTAATCTTTCGGGGATGACTATGTGGATTATCACTTTGCTTTTGTATGGTCGACATGATGCTACAGATGCTACGACAATTTCTTCATAATTTAGAGTTTTTGGTATTTTCCCTAGCTGTCTTTACAATTTGAAAACACATTGCATCTGATACTCTGACATTCTGCAATCAATTTTAAAATACTTTATAAAATATTCTACAGTTTGGAATATTTTGTTTTCTACATTTCTATATTTTTAATTTTTCTATAAAATGTTCAATATTTCCAAATTTTTTTATAAAATATTCTATATTTCCATATTTAAATCGAGTCCGACTGTGTAATTTGGAAAATCACTGTTAAGGTAAAGTCTCGCTCTTTATGTTCAGTTGGGTGATCACTAGACTGTGGATCTTTATGCAAAATGAAAATTGTCTGCATCAATTGCAAAAAATAGAAACTATCTTGAATGTTATTTCTTCCCTTATCGATTATAATAGAGAAGAAATCATACATTGGATTCAATTTTTAAAATTTTCCAACAATTTCGGATCCCATCTACTCAATTTTGCTATAAATGGATAAAGATCCGTAGTCTAGTGATCACTTCGAAAGAATCGCGCCTCAACTGACTAGAACGAAAAAATATCAGCGGATCGAATACCAAAAGCCGACAAAATTTCCTGAAAAACAAGCGAGAACCTGATAGCCAATTTGATAGTCAAACTTGACTAACGCGCGATCGATAAATGCGATTACGTTCGGCGAATTTCAGCTCCGGCGCGTGGGCGTGTTTCGATGAATTCAACAGGATCGACATCGAGGTACTCTCGGTGATCGCGCAGCAGATCATGACGATCCAACAGGCGCAACAGATGCGTGTTGACACGTGAGTTCCTTTGTATATTTTGATTGTTCTCTGTAGTATATTTCGTGCTGTCCGAACAACGAAATGTGGGAGGACGTTCGATTGAGATGTAACATATGTAACCTTTCCCCGGAAAATGATCTTTCGAGTTCCATCAATTCAACTTTGACAATGAAACACGAGTTTCGAGAATCAGAGTGACACAGTTACATTTCCTCCCATTTTCAACATGTTTTGCCTTATTTAATTGTCGATGTATATCAGATTGCATTATGTTGTTTATTTCACTTTGAATGCAATATGTTACATATTACACGTTACACATTACATCTTGCAAAAATAAATCTACCAGACACACCATCAATTTCGAAATTCCTTCGCCAGACTATCAATAAAAAAAATCTCCCAATTAATCAATCCATAAGTCAGTCTATCAAATTACTAATTTTTCAGTCTACAAATTTATCAATTTATGAATCAGTCTATCAATATATTTATCAATTAATCAATTCATCAGTCAGTCCATCAATATATCAATTGATCAATCAATTAGTCAATTCATCAGTCAGTCTATCAATCTACAAATGTAACAATTTATCAATTAATCAATTCACCAGCAAGCCTATCAATCTGCCAATTAATCATCCATCGATTAACTAATCAATCTATCAATTAATCCAAGCAGTCTATCAATCAATTGATCAAATAATCCATCAGTCAGTCTAACAATCTATTCATTTATCCATCTACCAATTAATCATTTTACCAATCAGTCTATCAATCAATTTATCAACCACGAATATTGTCTCATTATCCACGAAAAGATGCGCTGATTTGAAGGTGGTCTATCAAACCTCTTGAATGAAGAATTCAAAATATATACGACGTTATTAAATTAAAAGAACAATTCCAATCTACTAATCGATGCCACCTGAAAAAAGAATGTTGTATCCGTGTACCGACAAAACGACTGGATAATTCCTGTTTCAGATTCATGTTCGAAGGGGAGGAGATTATGTTAAAGCCATCCTGCGCAGTGTTTATCACCATGAATCCCGGATACGCTGGCCGCACCGAACTTCCTGACAATTTGAAAGCCCTGTTCCGCCCCGTGGCCATGATGGTGCCGGATTACGCTCTTATTGCGGAAATTTCACTATTCTCTTACGGTTTCTCCGAAGCAAAGACCCTCGCAGCTAAAATAACAACCACGTTCAAGCTCAGTTCTGAGCAGCTCAGCTCGCAGGCAAGTGTACCGTGGAAGCTTGCTTCTAATGACCTCGCTAGATTGTCATGTAATTGCTAATTCAACAACTGCCGTTCGCCAGGGGCTTACAAAATGCTCGACGACAGACATTAATCTAACTAAGTACACGCGTTTCAACGGGATTGGAAAGTTTGCTCTGCGAAAATTTACTTTACGTCAATTCTTGTTCGAGGGGGGTGTGCTGCAGTCTTGTGCAGGTCTCGTGCAAGTCTCAGTCCCTTTATCTAAAGAATATATACAGGATATTCACTTTGTGCTTAATCAGACCGGTTCCGTGAAAAAATAATTTCGGAATCCTGTCTGTAACGGAAAGATACCATTGAAAATTGATTCAACGAAAAAGAAAAATGTTGACCAATTTCCTATCCAAAGTGGCATCTGCTCAACAAAAGGGCGTAATTGAAAATTTACCCGATGCAAGTAATAGTTATATTGACCAATTTAAATTTACAATCGCGGTCAATTTATCCTGAACGTGCTGGGTGTCCATTTCGTAACTATCCACAATGGCATCTGTTCAACAAGAGGACATCATTGAAAATTTATTGATTGCAAGAAATAGGTGCATTGACCAATTTCCATGTAGTTTCTGTCAAATTACCCAGAATATATAGGATGTCCACTTTTATAACTGTCCATAATATATTCAACAAACAAGACACCTCTGAAAATTGATGTGAGTCAAGAAACATTGACCAACTACTACATAATCCTTGTTCATTTATCTTCAACATACTGGGTGTCCGTTTCGAACCCTCATCAATCTCGCACAACAAATTACGAAAGTGGCGAACCCAAGGACAATAAATAGAAAGAAAACTTTATTTAAAAGAGGTACCAATTCCCCCACTATTTTTGTCGAGAAAAGCGAAGTTTTATTCGCCGATCAAAAGCGATCAAATATTTTCATAGCCGGGCATCCACGAGCGTGTTTACAATGTAAATGTAGATTCCGTTCGTCTTCGATCATTCGAAGTGTATCTGTTTCGAGCGAGCGCCCGCAATAATTCTTGCGAAAGCCACGCCCACTCTCGCGAGGTCCGGTCCGGCCCGAATTTATGGCAGATTCGCGTCACTGTGTGTACAACAAACTTCTAGAGGATCACGTCCATCATCGAGGTTTATTTTCGTCTTGTAGGATCACTATGACTTCGGCATGCGGGCCGTGAAGACGGTAATCGCCGTGGCGGGAAATTTGAAAAGGGAACAGCCGGATCTGAACGAGCAACAGATCTGTTTACGAGCGCTGCGCGATGTGAACGTGCCCAAGTTCCTGAAGGATGATTTAACGCTGTTCAACGGTAAACAGCTTCCGTCGAGATCTCCGTCTTAGATTTTCTCGCATGTATTTACTGTCGTGCGAGGATTATGCTGACGTCTGATCTCTCCGTTTTGCCGGGATAGACAATTTAAAAGGCGCCTGATATTTTAAGCACTGAAATAAAGTGACGTCTGGGAAGTTTTATTTAGAAGAAACGCGCTCCGGCGAAATTCTTTGAAACATTTCATATGCAGAGTGTCTTTGCTAAATGGAATAAAACATCTAAATATCAGCCTCATCTACTGTTGTATGAAAAAAATGTATTTTTTTGATCGACACCTTATATATATATTTTCTTTGATATTCTTGTAGAGCATCAAAAGACGTATCCAACGAGTACCATGACCATACCATTATGACTATTTGATTTCGAGATATTTGTCTCTGAATGTTAAGCTTTTTATTCTTTCAGATACAAATATCTCGAGATTAAATAATCAGAATGGTATGGTTACGGTACTCGTTGGATTCGTCTTTTGGCGCTCTACAAGAATATCGAAGATCGCAGACATATTGCAAAACTTTACGAGATCATGGGCCTGACTGATATAATTTTTTTGAAATCAGGCATCGTGTCGGACCTCTTTCCACTGTTAGAAGAGAAGAAAGTGGATTATGGCGTTCTGGAAGCAGAGATACAAGCGTCGATCGTTCGAATGGGCCTCGAGAAGGTCGACGGTAAGACATTTCTCGAATTTAACCAAAAGATCAATATCATAAAACAAAGCATATTCGAAAAGCCATTTTCCTGACACTCAGCACTGTCAGTCTGATCTTCGAGACATTTCCGACGATCGGGCAAAAAAATGTGCCCAACAAAAGTTGGAATTCGGTATATTCACATTTCTACAAATTCCAATATAAGAAATTTGAAAAATCTTTTTTATTAAAAAGAAAATGAAGATCACCTCGATTTTTGAAATGGTAATATATATTTTCCACTTCATAATATTCTAGCTGGAGTCGAGAAGAATTCAACGATCTACTATACTAAAATAAAAGTCACAAAAAACTGTGTTTCCAGTTCTGTGTACGTCGGATTGCTGTTTTACCGTTGCCAATTTGCTACGATTGATTAAGCTGACAAAATCCGTTGAAACGAACATCCTCGTTGTTAATTATGTTTGGAGAGCAGCGAAGATCTCGTTCTAGTTGACAGTCTTGTTTTGCTTGTCGCGTGACGTTAGCACGCTCGAAATAATAATCACAATTAAATGGAACGTTTTTCAGTCACGAGTGTCAGCTGTTCCCCTTTCGGTTCGTAACAGTTCCCAGCCGTGTTGTTACAGCCTGCAACTGGTAGTTCATGCGTCGCTCCGAGTAAATAACGGGCGAACCTTTGTTAACCGGCTCGGCTCTCTGCTTCGATCGGACGCCGCGCCGAGCTGGAATGAACGGGTTCGTTTCCTGGTAATTAGGCTTCTAGGCATTCCCTCGTCGAAGTAATCACCATGAAGACGACAACACACCTCGGCGATCTGTGAAATCGCCGATTCATCGACTGCTCGTTAGTTCAACAAATTGGTCAACTTCCCGTGTGAAAACGGTGTTTGCAAAGGCTTAATTAATTATTTAAAAGGAATTTGTTCTCTGCATGCTCGGCTGCAATTTACATACACTTGTCACCGGATTGGAGATTTTATTATTCCAGATTCGGAGAAGGTAGAAAGTCGTAAGTTAAAAAGTATGTCATTCTCTTAGTGCGTTAACGGTATCTTGTTGGCTGAAACAATTTTTTATACCTGTTTAAGCATAAACAATTTTATAAAAAAGAACTATTGTATTCGATAAAAACATTTAGCCAACTTCTACGGTTTTTACAAGAAAAAAATGATTGAAAACTATCCATAATCTTGTAATACGTTAACGTAATGTATTACGTCTTGGTCGCTTAATAATTCTTTTAGCACTTTTAAGCATACACAATTTTATAAAAACGAAAAATACTGTTGTATTTGGAAAAGTCCAGAGAATCTTTCTTTCGTTAAAAATAATCCCCTAGCTTTCTAATAAAGAAAATGGAAAAGTACATATCTCATAATCTTGCTCGTTTCACACAATTCTAAAACAAAAAATTATTGTTAAACTTGAGAGGTATCAAAAAAGATTTAACGCAAACAACTTGTCGAAGTTCTAAAAACAATTTCAACTTCTTCTTTAAGTCTACAGAGACATTCTACACGAGAAGCATGTGTACAGGTTCCACGAAGGTCGCGCAAAAAATTCATGAAGTCTAAAATCTCGACGCTTTCGTTGAAGTGATTTGATTATCGTTGCGCGCAGGAAGGGATAGACAAGTTTTCTGTGAATAGTGCGAATTGCACGAGCTATCATCTCGTTTTTCGATCATCGACTCGATCCTTTCAGTTGGCGGTCTTCATTTGCGGAACTTTTCTGACGTAATTGGTTCATCGTTGAAATCGCAGACAATACGAGCCGAACAAAGAGTCGGGAGTTTTTCAGGGCGAAACTTTGGCCACCAATCACAGTGATCGTGTTTTGCTTCCCGGGGAGAAGGAAAATCTTCTTCGTGAAACTTTTCCCGTCGACGCTTCCATTTGTTGCCTCTTAGGTTGATAGAGAAACCGATAAGCGAAAGATGTGGTCTTTTGTTCTACCGTATTCGGTTTCAGAGGATATTCTTGTTGTAGTAAGACAACACTTATTATGGCGGGTTCGGGAGCCAATCAGTGCAAATCTAATTTTGTTATATCAATTTATTATTATCTATTAATAAAGCAAGGAATGTCTCAATGGATTTGGAAGAGAAGATATTGTTAGGATTTCACTTGACGAACCCATTGTTCGTTTAAAAGTATTTTTGTTTCTCACAATTTTCTGATGACATGTCTACCGACATATTCGCGACATTTTTTAGATTAAAACGAATCCAAACACGATACAATTTGTTCCCCATTTACAGTAAAGTCGCGATATTTTGTCAGCGACCGCGTACGCGATAGTTGTCAGTTGCGTACCCACTCCATTGTCGGTCAAGAAAGGACAGCGTATGGGAAAGAAAGAAACGCGGACAGTCGCCGTCGCGTCCTTCTCTACGTTCGGCTTTCGATCGAACTCTCGGCCGCGGCCGGTCGGCGCGGTAGACAAAATCATAAAGAAATAATGTCGGTATGCGATAGTTGTCCATGTTTAACACAGGCTGTTTGACAAGAATCGCGACTTTACTGTACTTGGTTAAACGAAATTGTAGAACCTCGATTTTCCGAAAAATAGTGGGACATCAATGTTTGGAAAACAGAACGGTAAAAAAAACAGTATAATATACAGCATGATGTACAAAGTAACATTTTACAGTACATTTGACGATCACTGATTAGTTCGGATAGTCGAGGTTGTACAATTTCGTTGATTAAACAGGCAAATGGGATCCAAACTGCATCGTGTTTGGACTCATTCTAATCAGGAAAATGTGACGAACACGTCGTTGTATAAGTTTCGTTGAAAAAATCATTAGACATAAAGTTTTATTTTAGTATCGAGAAGTTTAAAAATCGGATCTGTCGTTTCCAGAGTTCGTGAAGAAGGTTATCCAGCTGTACGAAACAACGGTGGTGCGGCACGGATTAATGCTGGTGGGTCCAACCGGGTCGGCGAAGACAAAGGTAAGTGCCATTCGAAATCCGGACGAACCACTTGAATTAAGTCGGGCCGTAAGGATCCTCGGTAACGGATCGTGTGAAGACGCAGTGGCTCTCAACCGTTCATTCCTGAATTATTTACTCACTACCGCAGAGGTGACACATACACAGTCTCTTCAAATAATTTTTTGATTGTATTGTATACCCCATCAATTATGAAATGTGCCTTTAAAAAGCAACTTTGCAAGTTAAAAATTTTTTATATAATATTTATTTGAATATTTTATGTAATGCAACTGACACAAAATGCAGTTTTTACTTTCCAATACAGGCTCACATTAAAAAGGAAAAAGTAACATTTTTAAATATGCCGTTGAAAAATAAATATATGCAAGTTACAAAAATTTTATTTAATATTTCTTTTAATACTTTATGCAATGCTCAAACAGCAACCATTTGTCGTGAAAATATGATTTCATTTGTTCTAACACCAATTGTTTTAACTTCTTGAAAAGATCCGAGTCGTTCGATTCACTTTTAAAAAAGGTATTGTCTTTATGTAGCATGGATACTCCTCAGAGTATCTAACAGTATTATTTTACGTCGGGTTGAGAACCATTCACGCAGTAGAATATCTGAGCTGGAGTCTCCTCTCTGTTCGTTTTATCGGCAACTTAATGTTTCAATGAGGTGTCGAGCATATTCGGTCCACGGAAAATCCATTTTAAAGGATTTCCACTCGGCCGTGGGAAAAGAGACGGTGGCACGTCACGGTCGCGTTCGAGGTCCACGCGACCTCGAGGAAAAATCGAACCCCTCGTCTTCTCAATTAACGCATTACCGACCGGCGATTATTGCATAATTTTGAAAAATCTATGGTATGTACATGGCTAAACACTTTTCAATGGAACCTTCAATAGCAACAGCAATTTTCATTGTGAACTAACAAGTCACCCTCAATAACGTCATCCAATAGTTTCATTTAAGACTGCAATGTGAAAGAAAATTTCTATGCTTTCTTTTGGTACAGCACAATTATTGAAAATTCTATTAATAGGCTTCCGCTAGGTAAAGTGTTAAAATAGACCTAGCTGATGGCGTAGTCTATTATATCTTTGGTTGGAAAAAGATAGATTATCACTAGACTGCGGATCTTTATGCATTTATGAAGAAATTAGTTGGGTGAAATATAAAACAGTAATGGATTAGAAAAATTCAAGAATATTGCAATGTTGTCTTTAACGTAACAAGGTCATTAAGGGATGAAATCAATTTTTATTTTATTCCTGCTTCCCACAATCAATGCAGAATATTTTTATTTTGCATAAAGATAATTTATCTTCTCGTTTTCTAAGCGGTATCGAACAACTTCAAAGGAAGAAGAGGGGGATAGAGAGATCTTCTTGTTGTGCGAAGAGAAAACATCGTCGTTTTATATCGGAAGAAAACTGTATTGATCAGTTCACGTTGTGATTCGGTTAGCGTTGTAGTTGTTATTTACTTTTTCTAGCTGACTTAATTGAATGTACTGTTGAATGGAGTCGTTTCATTCAATTTATCGTCTTACGTATGATGGTGATACCATAGGAAGGGGACGGAAATGGTTGGGTTGATTCATCGAGTTAGGCGAAACTCGTCGGAAACCGTCGCGTTTGATGAGGCAACTGCGAAAGCTAAAGGAGATTCTACTTGTTAGGGGACTGTAAGTCCTTCGAACTCGCACAATGGTTCCATCAACTTTTCGGTAGTCTAAGCCATCTTTAGACTGCCGTCATTGTGAAATCGCTCCTAACGCTACTTAGATATCTCCATATTTGCTTTGATCGTGGCAACGAATTTTAATTTCTTCTTTGTTCTAGTTTACAGAAACTTCGTTCTCAGATGATGGTTCTAGATTTTAAGAATTTTATTTTTATAGTGTGAAGCTCGGGAATATGTGGTAGAATGATATATTTTTCAATAACATTACGATCGCTTAAGAATGTATCCATATTGTGTGTGTGTACAATGCAAGTACACTTCGTGAGAAGTGATCGTTTTTCAAAATCATATAGAGCGTTACTCAAATGTTTTCCCAGGTGTATTGGACCCTCTTAAGAATATAGTAATAACGTTTAGGCAGCTCCGAAGCAATTGTCGTTTCCGATAATTAAGCCTGGTTTTGACTTTGAATCATTGCAATGCGTCGCCTTGGATCGTTTCGAAGCTCATGGCGTGTCTCTTATGGAATTCAGTGAGGCATAAAGTCCTATCACGATGTTCAAACACGTCTTACAAACTGGCTAAATTACACGGCTGCCTCGTAATCGATTCCCTATGGTGATTAATCAGGATCACACGCTTGGCTCTTGATGCGACATGGTTCTGCACAGGTGAACTGCACTTAACACAGATCACTTGATCGTGAAAGCTTCCCTTTCAACGAGACCGGCGTCAAAACGTACCAAAATTAATGATTGGTAATTATACAGAAAATGGTATACCTCGCCGAATTTTATGACCTTGAAATATGTCGTCAAGGTCATCATATTTGAGTTTCATCAGAATCAGTATTTTCATATGTTAGTAATCTATTACACCCAGCTCTTTTTTTACTGTATACATACGTATATTTTTTATTGGACAATGTTATTTAAAAATTGAAAAGTTTATTATTTAAAAATCGTGTAAAAGAAGAATTGTACTGCACTTTCCAGCGAAATAGATTGAATAGTGGGAATTGCATAAGGATAGAGAGAACGTGAATTGTCTTTGGGATTGTTTAATAAACAGTTGACAACAGTAACGTCAGCGAGTTCTGACATTGTCTACACGTAAGTACATATATGCATTATGTCTACATTTGTATTACTAGGCTGCGGATTTTTATGCATTTATGGCTCGTAGTAATTCGCCTAAGTACAAGGGAACGTGTGTACGAAATTGACCACAAATACCTTGCATTTTTCTTTTTAGTTTGACGTTGGTATTATTTGCAAGACATTAATATTAAAATCAAACGAAGACACTGCAAGACGACAGAGTATTTTTGACTGGGACGAACAATATTTATATTTTTATTCATTTCAATTGTGAATAAAGTATAGAACTTACTTGTATCAATTAAAACGTGCAAGAAGACTTTCTGACCAATTCAGTGTCAACTAAAGTTGAAGACCTTGATGCTAGAGCCAAAATTATACCTGTTGAAGTTGAACATATTTTTGTCAATTTTTTTCACCGTGTCGTGTAACAATTAAACAATTTGCAAAATCTGAACTCACCTGCTTTTGCACGAAGATCTTCAATTAATGATACACTGGCAATAACAAAATTAAAGAAGCACCAAATTAGCACCAGAAAAATTGTCGATGTTTAAACTGTTGTAACTTCGTGATAAAAGATCGTAGAACAATCTTTCCGAGTTGATTTTAAACCGCCAACGGAGTCATTAATCGATTTTTTTCAAAGAAATTTCAGGATCAAGTGGGATGGTGGAAAAATCAGAAATACTTTCTCGAAATACCTTTTGACTACTTTTCAAATTCAACCAATTGTAGCGAGGTCAAAAAATGTTTTTAAGGACTAAAATCATTTTGTACTTGAAGATTGAGGTCACCGCTTTGCGACAATGTTTAAAAACTTGTTGAAGGATTTTTTCTCCCCGTTTTATTAAACGTTGAACGAAAGATCTGTTGCTGTGATGTTTTGAAGGTATGTTGTTGTGATTCCATAAAGGTGCAAAAATGTTTTCGAAACAATTGACGAACGGCTCCGAGAGTAGAGGTTGGTTGGTGTACGATTGTTTATCACGGAGTTACAATAATTTTAAAATCCAAGTCGAAAATTCAGTGCTCCTGTAATTTTGCAACTCACTGTATTTTGACTGGGTCGCAAAAGAAATTCGTTCGATTATTTTTAATATTTGTTTTTCATATGTTAATTAAATGGAGAATTGCAATCAATATGAAATCGCCGACCATGGTTGTCTTCTATTTAATCACAGTGGCCGGCATCTGCAATAAGTAAATGTTTGCAAAATTAATCAGTATTTACAACCGAACGAATTTCTGTAGCAACCCAAAATTTGTACAGTGTTCTATAGTGCGAAATAAATCTTTATATCTTATTTTAATGTTCGTAAAACAATGTAGCAAAACTGGGAATTCGCACGGAGATCCGCAGTTCGTATATGTTACAAATTACAATCGATTCTACACATCGGGTAACGGTGCTTTGTATTCAATGATTAAATTACAATCGATCAATTACAGTAAATTATTTACATGCGACGCTGATACTTGATAAATTCGACGCCCAGCTTGCCTGTCCACGTTGATTAGTGACAATCATGTTTTTTATGCGTTTTACACGTACATCTACCACTCACATTTATTCTATGTATATACACACATGCATTTACCTGTACACACATACATTCATACGTACAGCGAGAGAGTGATCGAATTATTATATCCGCTTATAATAGAATAATTAATTTTTAAATGAAAGTCCAGCTACATTAAATTTTTATCATTTTTGTAAAGTATTTTGCAAAGTATTAAATTGTGCAGGCTGCAATCAAATATTTCGTACGCCATTTACCAGAAATGAATTTCATATGTATTTCTAATTTCAAAAATTAAAACATATAAAGGATGTCTTTTAGCAAAATGGGATGCCATATTTCTTACTGCAGAGAAAGATTATTTTTGAGACAATATAATTTTGTTTTAGAAAGTTTTTTACAACGGTTAACGTATCTTTAAATATTCGTATTATTGTAATATTGTAGAATACTTTATAAAAATAATAACAATTCAGTGCAGCTGGATTTTTTGTTAAAAATGTATTATTTCAATTTAAAGTCGATTTATGCAGGTGGCTTTAACAATTTGAACATTTAGTGTACTCATGCAATCTCGTCTCCTTTTGCAGTTTGGCGAACAAGGAGTTTCAATCGTTTCTGATAGACTTTCCAATTCGATTCGATTCCTCGTTCGTGCATGAGTGTAAGCTTTCGTTTATGTTCTCTCTTAATTGAACCTGTTCAGCTAGGATCAATAGTGATTTCATTAAAATGAATTCATTTACTACGACAACGTTTCACGTGATCAATACTATCAATCAATATATATCGATCAATACTATCGATCAATTTATAGTCAAGTTTATTCGAAGGTCGTTATGATTAGGCTGCGGATTTTGATGCGTTTATAACAAAATGATTCTTTAATTGTATTATTTGCATTTTTTCCATCTTCTTATAATGATTGCAAAAAGACATAAATGCTTATGTAGCTCCTATATCGCTTGAAAATACTTCAGACCATTTTCTTTTCTAATTGATATTCAACGTTGCATCAAGTACTAGGTTATCACTTATCAGTTATCAGGTTATCGGAGACAATTTTTGTTTTGCATAAAAATCCGCAATGTAATTGTAACATGCTATTGAAAATATATGGTTTCAAATTTCGTTCTCACGATTTTTGAGGCGCGAGTGAAAAGTGTAAAAAATTACCTTGACTTTACGAAACTTTTCGAAATCGATATAGCAAATTTTGTAGTTGATTGAGAGCTAATTGATTTTTGTTTGATACATTCTTCTGTCCTACTATCAAAACTGTCTGACGAATCGTGGGGAAATTCATTTTTTCCACGATCTCGTGGAAAATTATTTTGCAGAGGTGTACGAACAATTGTGTGCGTCTGTATAATGTATAGGTGAGGTAGTTAACGTGTTGAAGTGTGCGAATGTGGTTTGTGATTTTCCACTGATGTGTTTCAAACCGGGGAGAGCAGATAAAAGTGTGTGCAGAGGCTGTCGAGCTTTGTTGTCGTTGACAGATGTGAACTTTTCTACTAGATAGACAAACAAACATTTCTCCGTCGAGTGACTTTATCTTTGAACAATTATTTATTGTCTCCCTCGATGCGATAACCGTTGATAAGCTGCTTCCAGTTTGTCAGGTTGCCTGGCTGAGATTAATATCACCGATGGTAACGGAAATTGTTAAGTTACAAAGTCGTAATGAAATAATTCTAAGCAGGAAACTCGGTAATTTCCTCCGTTAGCTCAGAAATGTAAAACAATAATTTTATCGTAATTTCATTATAATTTAATTTAATTCGGGAATCTTGATGGGGTTTGGAAGCAAAATTCAAGAATATTTAGAAATATTACAATTATTTCTCTTGTTATAATTTCTCATGGTCTAGAGTGCCCCGAGTGGGCGATGTCTAGTTGCTCTCGACTGCTGCGGAGCCAGGAAAATTGCCCCACGGTGTAATTCATGTCCATGATTCTATTTATATTCCGAAGTATCGTAATTAATCATTTATCATAAATGAATGAATAATAGTTTCCAGAAAATTGATTTTATCGGGTCAGTTTTATTTTCTCACAGTATAAAGTGCCCCGATTGGGCGTGGTCTGAGTGCTCTTGATAGCTGCGGAGCCAAGAGAACGCTCCAGCAAGCAATATTTCTTTATGGTTAATCTGTACACTGTATTTTTATAGATTTGATTCCGGGAATCACAATAAGCCACGATTTGGAATTTTTCCAACGTTAATTAAAGTAGTCTCCAATGAGTTTCTCAGCATGGCTATCGTCAACTCTGAACTGGCCCTGGGAGCAATCTCAAATCCCGAGCCTACAACATTATTAACAATAACGATAGATTATCTTACCCTCACCGTACAAAGTGTGCCTCGAATGGGCATGGTCCCGTCGCTCCCGCTTTCCACGGAGCCGCATCAGTACTCCACGGGGCAATTCATGGCCACGCCCAATCTAAAGAGTTCTAGACGGTCCCTGAGAGCAATCCAGACTCCATCTTACAACCTATCTCCATCTTACATCCATCTTACCTATCAACAACGATAGATTACTCTCACGGTACAAAGTTTGCCCCAAGTGGGTTTGGTCCAGTCGCTCTCGTTTTCCACGGAGCTCGGTCAGTGCTCCACGGGGCAACTTCCGGCCACGCCCGTTCTAGCCTGTCTTTGGGACAGACGCGTCATCACGGCGAGTCCATGCAGCTCGCCACTGATTCGCTTGGCGCCGCGGTAGGCGTGGCATACGTCACGAGCGTCTCCGAAGCGGTGGGGAGGCCACGCCTCCTGCGTCAGAGGAAGCTCGCCGAGTCGACGAGATCACCGCCCCGACGATTGCGTCGTCGGGACGACGGCCCTATCTATCGCTGCGGGTTGCAATGGTAGTTGGTCAGGCTCTTCAACACCTTGCGCATCAACTGCTGAAGACATCTGCGAAATGTGACCCCGCACATCGCGTACAGCAGGAAGTTGATGCTGAAGTTGGTATAGTACAACAGCATGAAGAATTGCTGCAGACACCAGAGCAGGTCCGGCTTGTTCTTGTGCGCGAGTGTGAAGAAGAACACGCACAGGCGAATCACGTAGCTGGAACACAAAGGGGGCGGGGTCTCGTGTGAAGCACATCTTATCATTGGCTGGCAAGGACAACCAATAGACAATTTTTATAGATTTTTATGCGCTGAATACGAATTTGCAAGTCGTTTCTTTTTATCGGTTTCAGCTTTTAAGAAATCGGATTTCTTAATTTTGGAAACTTTTTGTGCTTGAATTGGTGAAGCTGTACGGATGGTTCTTGTGAATGATTCTATAGACCTTTCTGAATACAATCATCGATTTTTGTAAGGCTGTTCGAATATTTTTTAATTTTGTCTCTGAAGGTAGCAAGACGCTTTTACTGCATCAATTTTCTTGGGTACTTTGCAATTTTATGAACTTTTTCTGCTTCCACTGTAAAAGCTACGCGAATCATGAAATCCAGAAACATCTTTTTCTAACAATGGTAGATTTTTTGTGGGATATTTGAATATGTTGAAATTACGGCCGAAGGTAGCAAGACGTTTTTACTGCATCAATTTTCTTGGGTACTTTGCAACTGTAATTTTTTCTGCTTCCACTGTAAAATGGGTGAATGATATGAAATCCAAGAACATCTTTTTCCAACAATTTCCGGGAAAGTTAAAGTCCAAAAGAAAACTCGTGGATCGAGTTCAAAGCAACGTATCGAAGTAGACGTTTCCCGCAGGGAACGACTCGTTGTTCCTTAGGGTCTCATAAATCAACAAAGTTTTATCAAAAATCAAAAAGACAGCGTTTAAAACGAACGTCAGAATAAAGTGATCCGTATTTCTCAAACGAAACCCACTCGCAGAACAGTTTCAGCAAAGTTTAAGAAGATGTCGTCTGACTAATGGTCGATCGATACTACTCGCGAGACATCGAAACCTTCAAGATAATGCACAAAGGAAGATCGCGAGCTGGGCCAATACCGAAGATGCATATATTGCTATTTAATTTAATCCTCTTCCCTTCGAACAAGCTATCCTGATTCGCGGACATTTTTCCGATTAAATATTATTCCCTTGTCTTCAACGAATTCTGCGTTCTTCCGTTTTTTTCGCTGAATAAACATAATCTGGGGATTGAAGTAACGAGTTTGCGAATTTTATATGTTTACGGGAAATGCGAAAGTACGAGAACAGTAGGAAGATTTAATGAATTTAAGAGCATTATTTTCTACCGAATAAAGGTTGTCCTCGTTTGCAATTTTTCTGATGTTCTCTGGAATGAACTTCCCATTCTTCGGTATATATCGTTGAACGAACATAAGCTGTAGATGGTAATAACGCATCTGCGAATTTGATGTGCTTATGCAAAAAAATGTGAAAGGATTGAATAAAAATTGTCTTTGTTTGCAATTTTTCTTTTAAAGAAATTGTGCCATCTTCAGTTCTTATTCTTAAGCGAACAGAATCTGGTGGCGATTAGACTGCGGATTTGTAAAAGAAAATAAAAATTGTAACTTTTCTTACTGATTGTGATAAGCTGAAAAGAATGCAACGGAATATTTCAATTCTTCAACTGTTTTTACTGCGTTTGGATAATGATCTAGACAAATGAACGCATAAAATCCGCAGTCTACATATAGTGATAATTAGACTGTGGATCTTTATGCAATTACGGCTTTTGAAATTTTTTTTAAAATGCTGTAATATAAAATTCTACAGAATGTAGTACGATTTTAATTGATTTCAAATCTAAAAAGTCTACTATCACGGAAAGTAAGATTCAAAAAGTAAGTAAGATTTAAAATTCATCTGGAAAAATTGAAAATTGCATAAACATACGCAGTCTAGTGACAATAATAAGAAACCTGAAAGGGAACAGTGACATCACCTTGGTAAATTGAGGAGGATGAAAACGGTGCTTATCAACAACAACGTCTTCGTGTTTCCCTGTTG
This sequence comes from Lasioglossum marginatum, assembly GCA_028455795.1. NCBI lineage: Eukaryota > Metazoa > Arthropoda > Insecta > Hymenoptera > Halictidae > Lasioglossum > Lasioglossum marginatum. The sequence goes on along the minus strand of CM052267.1, from coordinate 3,293,246 downwards.
AGTTTTCGTCGACACGAGATTCCGCGACGACGACTTGGCGTCTGAAAAAAGAACAGAAAAGAAGGATCATTGGGTAATGAAAAGATTATTGCATTCTTTAATAAGAATTAACGCGGACGCTTCCCTGAAAGTCAGCTTTAATTGCCAATTCGAATAAATTATTCAGGGAGGAAAAAGGAATTTCCAAATAATTGAAGTATGAATTTTTTCATTAAACATCAATGTGAACGTATCGTTTAAAGCAGAGCTGTTCTGTGTCTGCTCATACGATGTTCTTGGCCTGAGCGTATACAGAACGGCGGGATTGAGTGAAATAGAATAGTGAAATAGATTCAGTGAAATAGAATGAGCATCGGACGATCGGCATATACAGTTACTCGAATTAATATTCGGACGCTCTAAAAAAGACGATAACTTTTTTAATATTACACTATACGATTTGAACTTTTTTGGTAAGCTAGAGCAATTAGACCCTGAACGCTAGAGCAAGACTCCCCAATAAAAATCAACTGGAAGGGATCGTCTCCAATATTTTTAGATCTCAGATGAGCTTAATCGACAATACTTAGAGAATTAACGGAACTCACGTATCTTTGTCATCTATTATATGGTAATATTATGTAATATTGAACTGTGGCGGGAATGCGCGCCAATAATGACGAGAGTAATTAGCGCGAGCGACATTAATAGCCTTTATGCATTTATGATGTCGGTTATAATTCATGTCACTTAATGTCACTCCGCTGGAATTAATGTGCACCCCTACCTCTGTAATGTGCTCTAATCAATTCACCCCTATAAAATATGCTACAATTACACATATCACGCTTCATTTAAATTTCTTTCAACTTCGTTCATGGCAGGTGAAACTATGCAATGAAATAATAACAAAGTTCATATTAAAATAGTGCTGGACTGTATTTAGCACTCCGATCCAAGTATTTCAACAAAACTTCTCGTCGGAAACTTCCAGACAATGGCTCGAACCCAATAAGAACAGGATCGATTTCTATAGGTTTCATTAATCCTGCTAGCTTCTGAGGCGGGTGAAAGCATTTGTCACGAAACGAACTGAATTGAAATGGTATTCGATGGTGTGCTCGATCACTGAATGACTTTTGCATTGTGAGAGTTGGAGCTAGGAGTATCGGTGTAGCAGGGCTAAGCATATCATGGCGGTGACAGTGCCACAGGGCTGAGAATATAATAGGGATTAGAGTTACGCAGTGTAGTGACTGTGAAGGGGATGAGATTTACACAACGCTAAGATCGCCATAGCGTTGAGAGTGTAAACAGTGCTGGGTATCAAACAGATGAGAGAGTTACAGGCCTGGGAGTAGCACAGTCAAAGTTGTGCTAACTCAAATACAGTGTAATTGAATTACATTGTATTTCAATTATATAGTAATTCAACTACGCCGTAACTGAATTACATAATTCAAACCTTCCAATTAATTCAATTACTAATTATTTTAATCAGACGTGTGATTGAAATACAATGTAATTAAAATACAGCTCTCCAAATTATAGCCCAGAACTTTGAAGAAGCGCGATATATTTTTATGTTTTTCTTTCATATACTTGTTTGCTGTATATGCGGCGCATTTTCTATTCCTTGTCCTCGTAATTCGTAATTAATGTAATATAATTACAAGGTATTTTATAATTGCACTCCAATTGCAATTACGAATTACATTGTAATTTAATTGAATGAAGATCTGAATTATAAATTACAATATGACTGAATTACAATGTAATTCAATTACTTTGTAATTATAATTCCTGAAGTAATTCAATTACTTTGTAATTATAATTCTTGAAGTAATTCAATTACTTTGTGTTTATAATTCCTAAAGTAATTCGATTACTTTGTAATTATAATTCCTGAAATAATTCAATTACTTTGTAATTATAATTCTTGAAGTAATTCAATTACTTTGTAATTATAATTCCTGAAGTAATTCAATTACTTCGTAATTATAATTTTTGAAGTAATTCAATCACTTTGTGTTTATAATTTCTGAAGTAATTCAATCACTTTGTAATTATAATTCCTGAAGTAATTCAATTACTTTGTAATTATAATTCCTGAAGTAATTCGATTACTTTGTAATTATAATTCCTGAAGTAATTCAATCACTTTGTAATTATAATTCCTGGAGTAATTCAATTGTAATTCTGCACAACTCTGAGCACACTGATGAAAGTGTGGCGAGAGTGTGGTGACGTCATGTAGAGGCAGTAAGTTCACTTACGTATACAGCGGCCGGCAATTTCAGGCAGCTGAGAAGCATTGCGCGGCGTCGACGGTGGCGCCGAGTTCGTCTGGTGACGGGAATGATGCGAATGATTCTTTGACGAGTTGAACGACTGCTGCGACGGCAGCCTGCGACCTCCAGGCATCGGTCCCAGATTGATGCCGCCGGCGCCGTTATTGCTGCTGCTGCCACTCTGGAAATTGAGCCGGAAATTTCGATATATTAGAGATAGATATGAAAATCAATCCTATTTTCTTTTTAAACGGAATGATATACAGTTACTCGAATTAATATTCGGACGCTCTAAAAAGGACGATAACTTTTCTAATATCGTACTATGCGATTTGAACTTTTTTGGGAAGCTAGTGCAATTAGTTTACTACAGGATGTGAAAAGAAATTTTTTCTTTTCAAAAGAATTGTAGAAAAAATACTAAAACTTGCATTTTACAACTTTTTTATGTGGGCCTATATTGAAAATTTAAAAGATACGTTTTGTAGATCTGTGTGAATTAAACATATTCTGAAAATTTCGTCGAAATCTGCCGGCGCTGCAATGAGATACAAACGTTTAAAGATGGTAAAAATTGCAGATTTTCACGACTTTCAGCCTCTAACTGCAATAAATCTAAGGATTCTTACATCTTCCAATGCCTGTCGTTTTTTCCCGCATCGATGAAGTTCATATAATTCACACATACAGTAAGGAGCATAACTGAACCACAAGTTTTATATAAATCATTATTTATTGCTAGGAATATAGAAGAATGACAAAAAATCAACATTATAATTATTTTTATCATAGTTAGAAGTAACTTAAGAAATTACCGTCGTTTTTCTGTGAGGAATAGAAGCGAACGTTTTAGTGCGACAGTAATTATATCTTAGAATTATTTAAATCGAAATATCTACTAAACGACTAATTTCTCAACATAAATAGGTTAATACCTTTTTATAAAGAATCCAAAAGAGTCCAACTGCATCGATTGATGTATTAAAAAGTATATGATTCCATTTGAAAAAACGAAGTTGACCTTCATATGTCCTTAACGCGTTCACCCACGAATAAACTAATAATACCAAATTATGCCCCATTCGGCACCATTCAATTCTTATCTGAAACATTTTTCGGTAGGACTAACAGCAGCGAAGAAATCAATCGGACGATGTTTGTAAAAGTTGTGGAACATGACTTGCACGAATCGACTGTAAGAAATACATTTTTATCTAACTTCTGGTTAAAACAGCTTTATTTTGCAGAAAGATTTGCAGTCGATTCATGCAAGTCACTGTATCTTTATCAACAGAAGTTCGACGCAATTTCAAGAGAAACACAGATAGAAATATGTTGAATGCCATGTGCCTCTCGCGAAGATAGTTCGCAGCGGAGACAAGCAATGTTAATGACAATGATTAACGCTCTATTATCTCAGCCACGAGTTTCGCGATTGTAATAGACTGACACGGGCCGAACATGTTGAATACTGCGTGTCGTTTTCAAACGGAAACAATTTGATCTTGGTTCAATAGAGACTGCTCCAAGATGCGCCGAAACTAGTGTATCATCCACGAAAACTAATAACGCCCTTAAAGTTTGATAAAAATCGCCTCTCAAGACGGAAGAGGTTCTCAAGCTCGCTAACATACGGCCCGAATTAATATTCGGACGCTCTAAAAAGGACGATAACTTTTTTAATATTGTACTATACGATTTGAACATTTTTGGGAAGTTAGAGCAATTAATTTACTACAGGATGTGAAAAGAAATTTTTTCAAAAACTGTAATAGATCGGAATTGTAGACAAAATACTAAAACTTGCATTTTACAACTTTTTTATGTGGGCCTATATCGAAAATTTTAAAAATACTTTTTGTAGATCTGTGTCAATTATATGCACTGTGAAAGTTTCAACCGAAATCGGTTGGTGCGGGAAAAAACGACAGGCATTGAAAGTTATAAGAATCCTTAGATTTATTGCAGTCGGAGGCCGAAAATCGTGAAAATCTGCAATTTTTACCATCTTTAAACGTTTGTAGCTCATTGCAACGTCGACCGATTTTGACGAAATTTTCAGAATATGTTTAATTGACACGGATCTACAAAACGTATTTTTTCAGTTTTCAATATTGGCCCACATAAAAAAATTGTGAAATGCAACTTTTAGTATTTTTTCTACAATTCCGATCTATTGCAATTTTTGAAAAAATTTCTTTTCACATGCTGTAGTAAACTAATTGCTCTAACTTCCCAAAAAAGTTCAAATACTATACTATACTATACTATTCACGTACTATAGTACTATAGTATGTAATTAATTAATATTGTACTATAGTACAATATTAAAAAAGTTATCGTCTTTTTTAGAGCGTCCGAATATTAATTCCGGTCACTGTAACATCGAAATACTTTACATCACGGTAACAATGAGTCGTTTGAAGTAGTGTGGTCTGATCATTTAATTTGTTCTTTCACGGTCTGATCAATTCTTTCAGATCATTTTTTAAAAGAATATTTGCATGTTCCTGTTTAGTATAGTGCAATTACTTAGAAGTTCGTCAACATGTTTGTTGATACTATTTTTCTACGAGGTATAGAAATTAATTTTTATTGTGTATTACTTCAGCTTCTTCGGAAAAATGTTGTCTCTCTTTCAATAATTTTACCGAGTCGAAAATTCAACGATGCTTACTCGTTCTTGTCGTAAAAGCTTTTAATTGAACTTGTGAGTGGTTCTAACAATTTCCAAGTGTCTTTAATAATTCGTAAATGGTTGCAATAATTTACAAGTGTTTCGAATGTTTCGATGAATAAATCACAGGTGCTTTCAACCCCTTACAATATCGTGTCAGACTCGTGACGAGGATTCTGAACAGAGTCTTATAAATATGTACGCTATTAATTCCGTTTAAATCGAAATAAAATTCTATTTTGGTTTTGCTAATGTACAGCTATTGGGGAACACATAGACCTACAATAGATATAAAGTTTCTCCTTTTTTAGGAACTTAAGAATTACAGAAAAAGTTTTAATCACTGAAATCGCAAACTAAATCGTAAGGCAAGGGGTTTTAATTGAACTTGTAAGTGTTTTGAATAATTCGCAAGTGGTTTCCACTGGATTTGCAAGTGATTCTAATAATTCTATCAGTCGCTGTAGTGATTTGATGCATTTTGGAGTCGGCGTAGAACCGAAAGTCGGTTCGATAGAGATCGTACTGCACAAAAGGAAGATCGCAGTGCAGTTTCAAGGAGCACGTTTCAACAATCGAATCCGTATGAAGATGAATGGTAGCCATTGCATAAGCCTGGGATATATTTATACTCAGCTCGAAAATAGCTGAGAGGGATCTCGTTCGCAGCCACCGGCGGTTAGTCTCTCGGAAAAAAAGTCAATGAGATCGTCGAGACATTCAATCGCTCGTACTGAATCCTCATGAATACGTGTCGAATATGTGTCGCCACTTTTCTTCTGCTTCTTTTTCTGCTGGCGGTATTTCTCTCATAGCATATCTCTCAATTCGAATGATTGATACAAATTCGCCATGACTTACAGATCTCTTAGATTCAAATGTATACTCGGTGTCTCATTAAAAAATATTTCCTGTTTTAATCGTAGATGGTAGAGGAATGAGTCTTGTAGAATGAGTCGCGTAGAATGATACTATAGGCTCTCCCGAATCCAACGATATTTTTATCTGCAGCATTAACGAATGTTCAAACATGTTCAAGAAATATTTAAAGGAGGACGAAACGCGATTAATGCAGCAACTTCTTTTTAATAGTTTCCAATTCTATTCATTTCTTCTGCTTTCGCCGTAAGAACTATCTTACAAAATCTATAATAATAGTGGTAGTAATAATCTACCTTTTCTCAAGTAACTGCTTAATGCGAGGCACAATGCGAAAGTAATTTAGGAAGTTCTCAGTCTAGTTGACTCAGTTATAGTGTACATGTAATATTGTGGAGAAAGCTTCCAAAAGTTCTTCGATATTAAATTTTGCCTGCCACGTTCTTTGCTTCTTGAACAAGTTCCAAACTGTTCTCTTCTTGGAAGTACTTACTGTGTACAATTTGGATTATGTTGTAATTAAAACTTGGGCTGGAAAGCGGATCGACGCGACGGGTACGTCCAATAACATGATCGTTTATATGAATGTACGCCGATTGGCGAGCGTCAAAATGGCGAGTCAGTGACGTCGAGAAAATAGCTATTAAAGACCAGAGAGCAGACACGTAATTCTTCTTTAGCCAAGTCATCTATCTGAGTCTCCACAAGATAAACCAGCATCAGATATCGTTAACGCTTTACAAAAAATATGACTTTATATATAGCTCATGCTAATCAATATAGAATTCGATATTATCAGATAACCGATTAATATAATTAACCGATTAATAAATATAATATAACCGGATTAATTTCTGCCAATTCTTGCTGGTCACAACACTTGAACTTCCTAGAACGGAGAAAATGAACGATATGAAAATATACAGGGTGGACCAATGACCACGATAATGAATAATATCTCGTGAACTATTGGGATCACCGATATAATATCTTAATTTTATCTTCGATTCTTAATTTGAAAACGCTACGAATTATCTTTCCAACCCAATATTAGATTTAGGACGTATCATCAATAACTTCTTCGCAGAATTAAATAATGGAAGGTCATTCCGTTAGAAGATATCAAGGTGAAATTTCCGAAATGCCTTTATACAAACACCTTTTTCTTCGTATTGTTATAAATAATGGAAATATTGAAGGTGGTCATAGTTACTTTAAATACTTAATAAATTGTCTCGTTGTTGCAGAGACTAATCAGCAGACATCGGATCTTTATGCAATTATAACAAAAATGAGTAAGTAGGTGTAATTTAAAATTTTAAGTGAAAATTTTAAGTGAAAATTTTAAGTGAAAACAGAAGAAGAATTTAAAAATTCTGTTATATTATTTTCAACCTTTTATTCATATTGACAAAGAAGATAAATTTCTATTTCACTCCAGTTTGTTATAATTCAGGTAAAACATTTTTATTTTGCATAAAGATCCGCTGTCTACTAATCAGTCTCTGCAATGCTAATCGCCGACCGTGGTGAATTGATGTTGCCGAGTTGTAAATTGTAATTGATCGGATACCGAACGTAATACAGTTAATTGATTAATACAAATTGCGCCTCCGATACGTGTAATAAACTCTCAGATTGTTGCGTAGATTGATGTAGAGTGGCGCAGAAGTTGAAAACCGTTGAGGGGTGGGGGTAAAAATACAATCGTCGAGTGTTGTTGTAGATTACCGGGATTTATTGGTTTATTTATGTTATTGTAACCGAGTGCGGTTGATAGGATCAGCCTGTACACACGCAATGATATCAGCACTTTCTCTTGGGAAGTCACGAGCCTGGTATCATTAAAGTGGGTGTGAAGTAACAGATAACAATGTCCGACACGTGTGAGTTTGTAACTTCGAGTTGGACTGTACGAAACGAAATAGTGCAATTTACTCCTCCATTTATTTTTTATGCATACAGTAAGGAGCATAACTGTTTCCACACACTTTAAATCAGGATTACTATTATTTTATGAATGGCCCAAACGAGTTCAATTTCTCTCTAAGGCTAGAAGAATAAGATTAAAATAGGGTGTATTTATTTAGGCGGTTTAAAATAATAATAAAGCTTAATATTATAGGGTTAATATTATAGGGTTAAAGTACGGATGATGTATGTGTGTATTGTATGTGTGCGTGTTAATAGGCAGCCCTATATATGACTGAATTCGTAATAACAAAGAATCGTAATTAACAGTAGAGTTACGATCGCCAACGAATCGCAAAAAGAAGATCAGATCAAAACGAGCAACCGCGACAAACACGTCTGTCAACGATTGGTTATCCGTGCGTTCTTAATACAAATAAATACGATTTTTCCTTACAATATTAAGGTTTCATTTAAAAGAAATTAATTTGACTGAAAATCTTATATTTATTTGATGAAACTGAAAATTAACGGATTAGTTTAGTAAATGACGTCTAATGAATAAGTTGAAAAAATGCATATGGTCGAAATTGTGAAAAACAATAGTAAACATTGATCTTTACAACTTTTTCAGCTGGACCAATAACAAAAATTTCAAAGATGCGTTTTGTAAACTCATATGAATTATATGCGTTCTGAAAATTACATTGAAATTGGTTAATTGCTTTGCGAATTATAAACGACCAAAAGTGGTAAAAAGGCCGGAAATCACGAAAAATTCCAATTTTTACCACCTTCGATCTTTATAATTCGTAAACCAATTAACCAATTCCAATGTAATTTTCAGAACGTATATAATTCATACGAGTTTACAAAACGCATCTTTGAAATTTTCGTTATTGGCCTAACTAAAAAGGTTGTAAAATCAATTTTTACTATTGTTTATCACAATTCCGACCAAATGCATTCTTTCAATTTATTCATTAGATGTCATTTGCTAAACTAATTCTTCCGACCTTACAGAGAAATTGAAGCCGTTTGGTCCATTCATAAAAAAGTTATTCTGATTTAAAGTATGCGGAAACAGTTATGCTCCTCACTGTATCTGTCTGTCTTCATTATTTTGGTACAAATTATGAATGATATGTATATAATACATGTAATTTGATGAATCATATGCATTCTTCTAAATTCGGTTTTTAATTGGAATATTATTATCTCAATCGGAAAAGTATTCTTGTAACTTAAAGAATGCAAAAATTGTCGACGCAATTAGAAGCTGCGAGAGATATATAGATTTAAAGATCGACTCAACAAAAGAACACTTGACACAAGAACTACTTGAAAGAAGCATGTGCCAAGGAATGACTTGCAAGTTGTAAAACCGATATCCTTTTAATTAATGCTTTATTCTGGTTCTGTAGAGTAACAATTATGCGAAGGATTGGAGGGGAATTGTTACTGCGTATAATTATTCGGATAACTGTCTTGCAGAATCTGACATAATTGTATATCTCACCACGAGCTCGAGGGATTTCTACATCATTCCACATTTCTATTAATTATGTCGGCTTAATCATGCGTTAATGAGTTTATCGTGGAATATGAAGGCGGTAGACTCGTTTCCAGCATTGCAAGGGTGCGGGCTGCGCGTTCTCATTTCTCGATAATAATACGAAGACGGGATTTTTCTGAAGTCAAAAGCGCTGTAGATAAAAGATCCAGGCCAGGCATGTCCAGATCGTTGCTCGATCGGAGGCATTCTCAAGGAATACTCCCACTTCTCCCGCCCGCACGCCTCGCTCCCCGCGGCGGCCTTAGTCTAGGCCGCGATCGCCATCAAAAGTCCTATTTTTAGTAATTTTTACGTTTACGAGGCGTAATTTGCATTATTCGGAAGCATAAAGCTGCGCATGTAGCTATTTTCATAAAACTGCGACACCTACAGTGGCCGGAATTAATATTCGGACGGTCTAAAAAAGACGATAACTTTTTTAATATCGTACTATACGATTTGAACTTTTTTGGGAAGTTAGAGCAATTAGTTTACTACAGGATCTGAAAAGAAATTTTTTCAAAAACTGCAATAGATCGGAATTGTAGAAAAAATACTAAAAGTTGCATTTTACAATTTTTTTCTGTGGGCCTATATTGAAAATTTTAAAAATACGTTTTGTAGATGTAATTTTCGCAGTTGACGGATAAAAAATAAGAAGCATCTGTAATTTCGTTACTTTCTCGCATTGATCGTGAAAATTTCAAAGTACAATTTATAAAATGCTGCTTTTGTGGTACATCGAGAGAAATGACTTTACAGAGAAGTTTCTCATGATCGAATAACCTGTTAATTGGAAAAGAATAAAAAAGACACTTGGCTCACCAAGACAGCATTCATCGTCCGCAGACGATTTCACATTGATGAAGTACTGCAATTTCTCGAGAAATGAGAAATAACCGCCAGAACATTTCCTGAGAAATTCTCGGGAAGAAACGCTCTCGTTAGTACACCGCGAATTCATGCATTTACGACAAAAATTTTTAAGTGACAGACGACACTGTGAAGACTCGTACAAAAATTTCAGGATACTGCCAAGTCATTCTTGTTAAAATTATTGAGAGCGCGGAAAACATTCTCTCTCGTCTTCTGTTTCCCATAGTCGACTCGACAAACTTTGAGTTCACATAAAGTTCCGCCGTCTGAACATTACAAAAATTTCTATCTTAGAAAATGAATGTTGAATACCGCTCTAGATTTGAGAAACGTAAAAAATCAATTTTTCGAGCCGTCACATATAGAATATGCCCTCGAACAGCCGAATCATATGAATAATTCAATGGCCCCACGAATCGGACACGTTTCAGAGTCGTGGAACTAACGACCGGCATTCAACGAGCCATCAAACACTTTCACCTCGATGATTCGGCAGATACGTGTACACGTGTTCCCGATTTTCGGGTCAGGGTTCCCCGTGAAAGAGACCCTTCAATCTTGTACTTAATAGCAAACCTCACGCAAAAGTGCGGAATCAGCCCGAAAACTCTTTATCATCCTCCCGGCAATCGCCGTATCATCGACGACGATGTGCTGCTTAAATATTAACTACGCCGAAGTGCTGCAAAGTAGTTCAAATTCCTCAAAGGGACATCACAGGGCTGCAGATATTAATTTCTTATAATAAGGTTGAGATCGTGAAAGTTAAAACGGTAAAGAAACGTCCATCTATTATTTTTATCAAGGTAAGTTCAATTTGTTACAGAAAGTTCAATGTATTGAAGAAAGCTCAATTTAATAAAGAAAGCGATCTCTTAAAGACAGTCCAACTTATTAAAAACTTATGGATTACTAAAGAAAGAACCTTCGAACCCTTCGTTTGGCTTGTCGTTTCTGTTCTGTTCACTGTAAAACGTCGATTTTAATGAAATTTAAATATGATGTAACTTCCAGAGAACAAACTAAGTTAATCCATAATACATTGTACTATTGCTATATAATAATGCATGTTTCTATAAGGAACTCTGCTCCTTCGCAAGAATTTCTCAGGAAATTTTCTAGTGTTTATTTTTCATTTCTCGAGAAATTGCAGTGCTTCATCATCATCGTGCTTCAAATCGATTCCGAGTCTTGTTCAAACAAGTGCCTTTTTTATTGCTTTTCGAGTGAAACAGGTTATTCTATCATGACAGATCCAGAAAGTAATTTCTCTCGATGTACCACAAAGACAGCATTTTGTAAATTGCACTTTTAAAATTTGATAACCGCATTCGAGAAAGTAACGAAACTACAGATGTTTCTTATTTTATTCTCCATCAACTGCGAAAGTCATGCAAATTCTCAACGTAACAGCACATTTTTTTAATAAATATTATATTTTTATAAACATTCTTTAGAAGATGTTTGAAAAGAACGTGCTGCCATCTAGCGATTCTGCTCGAAACGAATATGGCGGCGCCCATACCTGCAGATTGCTCAACTCTAAGCAACGATAACTCCTGAACCATTGATCCTACAGGATCGAAACTTCGATCTGCAGGTTCCCCGGGTACAAATCTACTGGATTACATACCAAACACATAATAATTTATAGGAGAAAGGCCAAAATTTTGAGTCCGGTAAAGTAAAGTTTGCCCTTTTATATCATTATAAACATTCAACACCATATAACAATGTACGAAACTCACAATGCACCTTTAACAATTTTCAACTTTAACAATTTTGGGCCCTCTAAATATAGAAGCTACATACATGACCGTTCCTTACGTAGAACGATTCCGTAGAATCTCCCAAATCGAAATAGCATATATGTCTATCTCATTATAAACATCGAATCCCATTTAAACAATATTCGAAACTCACAGACCACCCTTCGCGCATTCAATCATCTCAGACAATATTGCATCAACCATAAAACCCATACGAATATTTCTCACCAATAACAATTCTCATCACTCGACTACATCAATATACAATTTCCCAACGTTAAGAAACGGTCCCATTAGCCTTTCCATTAGCAACATGTCCATTCGCCACAGACGCGACCTCCTTCGTCCTAATATTCAACCAGTAGCCATTAGGAGGAAGCACCATGATACTCTTCTTGCTAAACTTTAGGGGAACAGTCGTTTTCTCGCAAGGTTCGATGACACAATTCTTCAGCAAAAGGCAGAAAACTATCTTAGCCTCCATTATGGCAAACCTGTTACCAATGCAAACCCTAGGACCCAAACCAAATGGCATGTATGTATTCGGCGAAACTTCACCGTTTAGGAATCTCTCTGGCCTGAAGTTTTCAGGATCCTTATAATATTTAGGATCATGGTGTAGGCCAGCTGGAAGGAACCATAGCGATTCTCCAGGTTTGACCGTGACGGATTCAGCACCTGGTTTTGCTGGAGGAAGTTCGAATTCTTTCACGCAGACTCTGTTGAGAAATCCTGATATCGGATACATTCGCAAGGTTTCATCAATGACCGCGTCCATATAGCTCATGTCCTTGATCACGTTATAAGTTGGTTGACCCTCGGCCATCTTGCGATGAGCTTCCTCGACTTCGAGCAAGACTTTCGATCGAACTTCCGGGTTAGTGGCGATCATTTGAGCGATCAAGCACATCATTGTCGCTGTTGTTTCGAATCCGCCCAGGAAGAAGACGAATGCTTGGTTTGTCATCTCGTCGACGGAGAGGCGGTTTCCGTCCTTGTCACGAGAGTCCATCATTAGCTGGATCATGTCCGGTCGATGGATACCCTGATCGTGGGAGCAAAGTGATTAGGTTAATGAGAAACGGTGTTTGAACATCATACTAATCTACAATGTACGAATCAATCCACTAACCAGCGATCCACTATTGAGCACATAACAGTCAACCATCCCGAAAACTACCAACTTAAAACTCACCTTCTCCTCCCTTATCCTAGTGGTCTCAGCAACAACCTTGGTGAAGAACTTCCTGGGCTTGCTTCCAAAAATCTTTATATCCAACAACCGAGAAATCGTCGGGAAACTCCTGCCCATCAGCATCTTCAGGGACACCCAGGTCGAGAAATTAAGCGACTCTCTACCGAGCTTATAGAACTCATTATCCGGATCCTTCAGCGAGTCCACAGCAATCCCGAAGCTGGTGGTAGCAACGACATCGTTCGCATAACGGCGAAAGAGATCCTGCATGTCCCAGTCTCGTCCTTTCTTCGACCCTTCAACAATGAAGGCATTGGTTCTCTCTGCGCAATCGACGATTAATTTGAACATCGACTTCATCTTCGCCGAAGTGAAAGCTGGACTTAGCAACTTCCTCATCTCTCTCCAACGATCTCCTTTTAGGGCGAACAGATTCTTGCCCGTCAATGGATCCATTTCCTCATTGACAAATCCTATGTGGTCAGTGAAATGATCGAAGTTCTTCACGGCGATCGAGGTGATCAACTCAGGATCGCGGATCACGATTATTGGAGCAATAAGATTGTAGAAACCGAAATACTTCAGGTCTCGGTACTTGAAGTAAAAATTTCGTAAATAATCGCCGATGAATTGTATTCGGAACAACACTGGAGCCATGTTGCCCACGATGGGCCATGGTTTCGTGTATTCAACGCCTCGCTTTTCGAAACTGGTGGCACTGCCCCATAAGAAACGATAGGCTAATATGCACAGAAGGACCATGACCAGGGCGGTTGTTATTGGATCCATTTTTGCTGAGTTGTTGGAGGAACGATTCTGCTTATAGTCGGTTAGGAATCCTCTTCGGACGGATTCCCCTGCGCGAATAAATAATATCTCCACGGCGATCGGTCGCATGAGAACTATCTATCCGACACGTGACTTCTGACGTTGATCCTGTTGATAGGCGCCGAGTGTTCTCCCGCTCCAGAAACTGTGTCTTGCGGATGAGGAGCTGGTGATGTAACGAGTAGTTAGACAAATTTTCGTGAGAAATATGAAATTGTTCAGGAAGTAGGAGCGTAGCAACATGTTACTTGTATTGGTATTCGCAAGAAGCTTAAAATACTTAAAGGGAATGAAGCGCTTGAGATAATCCGCGCGCCAAATGCGTCTTAACAATTTTTGAATCACGTTGAAACATTTGCAACGTTACTAAAAAGATATTGCTGCATTCATCAGAGTCCGTAGAATCATTCTATTCAAGAAGAATTAGCACAGCTTGAAGCTTGCTCGGTTGAAGCAGGAAAAATTCTTAAGCTTATAAGATATCTGAGAAAATTCCCGCGTCAAAGATGTCTTGCTCCACAATTTTTTAAACTAAACCTACCGAGCCTTAAAAGTAACTGGTACATTTTCCCTTATAAAAATAACAAGATTTAGACTTTGTGCGGTTCCTATTGTAATGCGTGCTCTATTAAAGATATCTGTACAACCATTTCTTATGAAATCATTTTTATAATTTCAATAATTGTGAAATAAAAAATCTGGAACCGGTCATTCTGACAGGTGGTGGGTAGGTTTAGTGTTAAGCACGTCACAACCTTTACAGAGTTATTAAAAAAAATAGTGCCGCATCCAGAAGAGTCCATAGAATTATTCTACGGAAGAAATATTGGCATCGCATCTTCGTCGGTGCAGAAATAATTCCTATACTCAACAATTTCTTTTTATTTTAGCTTTCAAGTTTTCGTTATCAAAATTGATAATAGTAATCGATCGATTGTGCAGCGTATCAAGCAAACAGTTTCTCAATCGTGTATTAAGTACCATACACGCGGCACACGTTTATTTTTCAGCCTTCTTAAGCCGAACGGAATATATATAATATAGTCCCGCTTCCAGCAGTTGTTAGCGTATCAAAATATTGAACAATTGGTAGCCGTCTAGCTAAATGCGAACTCGCGAACAGACAAATTAATCAACTCGACGATGGAATACGTACGTTATTAAGTTTAATAATATCGCTTTATAATATAACTATCGCTCTATTTCCCGTTTGACTCCGTTTAATAGTTCCTCTCAATCTTTAATCGCAGTGCATTGATGGGCCATTTCAATTTTATGAATATTCTCGTTCATTATCACATTTTAATGATACATTCCGTTCGTGTCCCAATTAAAAAAAATATATACATTTAATAATACATCGATATTTAATTATGATGCGTGTGTATCCTGTATATTGGTTTGGCAAGAAAGTAATTTCGGTATATTAAGCTGAAATAAAACTAATTCAAAAAATTATTATTCAAGCGATCAACTTTAATCAATAAAATATTTTCTTATTTATTCTTTTTGGCAAGAGATCATCTAACAAAAGGAAAAATATCTTATTCATTAAAGTCCATTGCTTGGATAAAAAAATTGGGCTCTACTTCACCTTAAAATACCGAAATTACTTTCTTGCCAACCTAATATACAGGATGAGGTACCTAATACAGGCTACCTGAATAACTCGGCTGCTATTGGTTTACGAAAAAATGCATCACATAGAACTTGCTTGGTTTCGAGGGGGATTGATCTGATGTTAGTAGCTTTCTTTGTAGGTGGACGCGTAAAGGACATATGAAAGTCACCTTTTTAAATAGAATGCCCAATATTTTTGCTCGGACTCCTATGAAGCACAAAATTCTGCGTAAAAAAGTATTGACCTTCGTGTATCAGAAATCTAATAGGTAACGAAATATTATCGAGATAATTTTCCATATGTATTTATTCAAATTGACAGATATCAGTTCGAGCTTCCAGGTAATAGCTATTATACAATACACATGGGAAATTATATCGATAATATCTCGTTAACTATTAGATTTATGATATATGAAGGTCAATACTTTTTTTACGCAGAATTTTGTGCTTCATCCGAGTTCGATCAAAAATATTGGGCATTCTATTTAAAAAAATGAAGTTGACCTTCATATGTCCTTTACGCGTCGACCTACAAAAAAAGCTACAAACATCAGATTAATGTCCCCTCGAAACCAAGCACGTTCTATCTGATGCATTTTTTCCTAACACGAATAGCAGCCGAGTTATTTAGGAGGTCAGTTTTAGGTGCCTCACCCTGTATAGCATATTACGCAACATGATTGATCGTTGATGATAATGATTGACTAATTAATACAATATGAATTTGGACCCCTTAAGTCGAACGTGTTTACGAAAGAGTAAATGTGAATAGCTACAACATTCATAATAATAAAATATTCGAATAAACACAATTTACTCTAATAACTAAGATCAATGTCTATTCGAACAGTGCCCGCCTCTTTAGAATGTCACAAGTTACAGTACTGGCAAGTACGTTTTTACTTCATCAACAATTTCGCATCGCTCGCAAAATAATCTCTTAACTACTCGTTGCATCACAAGCTCCTCACCCGCGAGACGCAGATTCCGGAGCTAACGAGCACTCGACGCGACACTTATCTACAACAACAACGTCACGAGTCACATGTCTACATAGAAGTAGTTTTTATGTTAGTGATCGCCGTTGCGATTCTAGTCGGGCGCGGGAATCCATCCGAAGAGTATCCCCAACCAATTACAACCAGAATCGCTCAGTCAAGAATTCATCAGAGGATGGATCCAGTAACAACAGCCTTAGCCGTGGGCCTCCTGTGCTTATTAGTCTATCGTTTCTTATGGGGCAGTGCCACCAGTTTCGAAAAACGAGGCGTTGAATACACGAAACCATGGCCCATCGTGGGCAACATGGCTCCAGTGCTGTTCCGAATACAATTCTTCGGCGATTATTTACGAAAATTTTACTTCAAGTACCGAGACCTGAAGTATTTTGGTTTCTACAACCTTATTGCTCCAATAATCGTGATCCGCGATCCTGAGTTAATCACCTCGATCGCCGTGAAGAACTTCGATCATTTCACTGACCACATAGGATTTGTCAATGAGGAAATGGATCCATTGATGGGCAAGAATCTGTTCGCCCTAAGAGGAGATCGTTGGAGAGAGATGAGGAAGTTGCTAAGTCCAGCTTTCACTTCGGCGAAGATGAAGTCGATGTTCAAATTAATCGTCGATTGCGCAGAGAGAACCAATGCCTTCATTGTTGAAAGGTCGAAGAAAGGGCGAGACTGGGACATGCAGGATCTCTTTCGCCGTTATGCGAACGATGTCGTTGCTACCACCAGCTTCGGGATTGCTGTGGACTCGCTGAAGGATTCGGATAATGAGTTCTATAAGCTCGGTAGAGAGTCGCTTAATTTCTCGACCTGGGTGTCCCTGAAGATGCTGATGGGCAGGAATTTCCCGACGATTTCTCGGTTGTTGGGTATCCAGATTTTTGGAAGCAAGCCCAGGAAGTTCTTCACCAAGGTTGTTGCTGAGACCACTAGGATGAGAGAGGAGAAGGTGAGTTTTAAGTTGGTAGTTTTCGGGATGGTTGACTGTTATGTGCTCAATAGTGGATCGCTGGTTAGTAGATTGATTCGTATATTGTAGATTAGTATGATGTTCAAACACCTCCGGTTTCAAACAACACCGGTTTCTCATTAACCTAATCACTTTGCTCCCACGATCAGGGTATCCATCGACCGGACATGATCCAGCTGATGATGGACTCTCGTGACAAGGACGGAAACCGCCTCTCCGTCGACGAGATGACAAACCAAGCATTCGTCTTCTTCCTGGGCGGGTTCGAAACAACAGCGATAATGATGTGCTTGATCGCTCAAATGATCGCCACTAACCCGGAAGTTCGATCGAAAGTCTTGCTCGAAGTCGAGGAAGCTCATCGCAAGATGGCCGAGGGTCAACCAACTTATGACGTGATCAAGGACATGAGCTACATGGACGCGGTCATTGATGAAACCTTGCGAATGTATCCGATAGCAGCATTTCTCGACAGAATGTGCGTGAAAGAAATTGAACTTCCTCCAGCAAAACCAGATGCTAAATCCGTCACGGTCAAACCTGGAGAGTCGCTATGGTTCCTTCCAGTTGGCCTACACTATGATCCTAAATATTATAAGGATCCTGAGAACTTCAGGCCAGAGAGATTCCTAAACGGTGAAGTTTCGCCGAATACGTACATGCCATTTGGTTTGGGTCCTAGGGTTTGCATTGGTAACAGGTTTGCCATAATGGAGGTTAAGATACTTTTCTGCCTTCTGCTGAAGAATTGTGTCATCGAACCCTGCGAGAAAACGACTGTTCCCCTAAAGTTTAGCAAGAAGAGTATCGTGATGCTTCCTCCTAATGGCTACTGGTTGAATATTAGGGCGAAGGAGGACGAGTCTGTGGCGAATGGACATGTTGCTAATGGAAAGGCTAATAGTACTGTTGCGTAACACATTACCGACCGGTGCTTATTGCATAATTTTGACATATCTGTGGTATATGGCAAAACACTTTTTAATGGAATCTTCAACAGCAACAGCAGTTTTTATTGTGAACTAGCAAGTCACGTTCAATATCGTCATTTAATAGTTTCATTTAAGATTGTAATCAGGGGCGGATTAAGCGGCAAGCGGACTAAGCGGACGTATAGGGCCCCAAAATATCTTAACTTAAAGATTTTGGAAATGACCGAGGAGGTTCAAAAGAACATCCATAAAATAATCGAACAAATCTAAAAACAAAATGTTGAATTTATGGCCTCTAAGTTACACTCTTTAACTGTTTAATTCAGTAAATATTTAATAGTGCAAATATTTAATAGCGCAGGAAATTTAAGCACTCTCAAAATAATTGATGAATTTGCAAGAAATAAAGACGGACGGAAATTCATATAAAAAATATGTAAAATGTATGTTTTTTAAAAAATTTAAGTAATGTCTTATGGTATGGAATTTTTTATTACTTTTCATTTTTGTTTATAACTAAATGAGTTTTCCTGAAACTTTTTTGGGGGGGGGCGGAATTTTTACCGCTTATGACCCCCACTTGTCTTGATCCGCCCCTGATTGTAATGTAAAAGAAAATTCTATTATTAGGCTTCCGGTAGGTAAAGCGTTAATGTTGGGAAATTGTATGTTGAGATGTAGTTGCGTGTAGACGATCGTTATGAGTGAGGATAAGTCGTATGGATTTTATGGTTATGGGAGAATAAATTTTTTTAATAGAAGATTTGGAAAGATTGAATTCGTTAACAATAGGTTAGGAGTTACGTACATTGTTTAAATTGGTTTGGATGTTTGTAATGTGATAAAAGACTATACTGTCGTACTTAGAAAAATCTACAGAGCGATTCTAAATAAGAAACGTATGTACAATGTTTATGCTTAAGCCAGTATTAATTGTTGAAGATGAAATATATCCGAAAAACCTGAATACATTGGCGATGTCCCGTTCCTTTCAAACATTGTCTAAAAACCATCTATAATTTCGTTACTTTCTCGGATGCGTTTATCAAATTTTAAATGTACACTTATAAGATGTTAAAGAAAATGATCGAATGGAAGGTTTAGGGAACCCTCGACCAGAGTTACCACATTAAAACTTGTTTTCCCACTTTACCGTCCCCTTCTACGACGCTATTCCCCCACGCACCAAGTGGTCACGTGATGCGTTTCATCTCTGCCGTACATGTGTCACGTGACTACCCCGAATCAATTCCCCTGATCTATAAACTTATAAACGTATAAACTTATAGATACGGCTCAGATAATTTTCCTTGAAGCAAAGATAAAGCAATTCGTGACCCCTACGCTTGGCTTGTGGAGGTCAGCGGGCGCGCCGCACCGTGTACATAGTACAGTAAAGTCGCGTTTATTGTCCAACAGCCTGTGTTTTGCACGGACAGTGATTGCATACCGACATTATTTTTTTATGACTGCGACTACCGCCGAGACTTCAAAAGAAAGCCGAACGTAGAGAAGGACAGCATGACAGTGGAGGGGGTAGGCAGTGGACAATGATCGCGTACCCGGTCGCGGACAGTAAACGCGACTTTACTGTACACGGAAAGAATGGACAAGGATATCTTAGGAATTATCTTGTGACATCACATTTTCCTATACACACACTATACACATGCCGTGTTTATGAGTTTATATAGTCTATAAGGTACCATGTGCTACCGGACATGTACCAGAACTAATATACTATTATATTACTTTTTACCCTTTATTCTTACCCGCAAGCCAGTTGTATTTACAAACAATGAACACTAACTTACTACTATATCTCGAATTTCATGCATTTCCGACAAAAACAAGAACGCGAAAGACAAAACTGTGAAGACGTTAGAAGAATTTCAGAATATTGCCAAGTCATTATCGACTCGTTAAAATTATTATTGTAAGGGGGAATACATTCTAACCAGGCTTCTGTTTTTCATAATCGATTGACGCAATTATCAGTGACAGCGATGAACAGATTGCTACGTTTTTGCTTCCTCAGCAATTTCTAATCTTTCGCGAAAGTACATCAGAAATGTCTCATCCCGCAAGGCGTAGATTTTGAAGACAACGAGCACACTCAGCGCTTATCAACGTGATCGATGTCAGAAGTCACATGTCCCACAGCTGGTTCTTAAGCTACCGATCGCCGCGGCGATTCTAGTCGCGCGCAAGAATCCATTCCAAGAGGTTCCCCAACTGACCGTAAGCAGAATTGCTCCGACAACAATTCAGCAAAAATGGATCCAGTAACGACCGCCCTGGTCGTGGTCCTCCTGTGCATATTGGCCTACCGTTTCTTATGGATCAGCACCAAAAGTTTCGAAGAACGAGGCATTCAATACACAAAACCATGGCCAATCGTGGGCAACATGGCTCCAATTTTGTTCCGAATACAATTCTTCGGCGATTATTTATTGAAAGTTTACTTCAAGTACCGAGACCTGAAGTACTTCGGCTTCTACAACCTTTTTTCCCCAGTCATCGTGATCCGCGATCCAGAGCTGATCACCTCGATCGCCGTGAAGAACTTCGATCATTTCACTGACCACATGGGATTTGTCACTGAAGAAATGGATCCATTGATGGGCAAGAACCTGTTCTCCCTAAGAGGAGATAATTGGAGGGACATAAGGAAGCTGCTCAGTCCTTCTTTCACTTCATCGAAGATGAAGTCGATGTTCAAATTGATCGTCGATTGCGCAGAGAGAACCAGTGCCTTCATTGCTGAGGAGTCGAAGAAAGGAAGAGTCTGGGACATTCAGAATGTTCTTCGATGTTACACGAACGATGTCGTTGCTACCACCAGCTTCGGGATTGCTGTGGACTCGCTGAAGGATCCGGATAATGAGTTCTATAAGTTCGGAAGGGAGACGCTGAATTTGTCGACCAGGGGGACGCTGAAGTTACTACTTGCCAGGAATTTTCCGACAGTTTTTAGGCTGTTGGGTATCAAGATTTTTGGGGACAATGCCCGGAAGTTCTTCACCAAGGTTGTGGCTGAGACTACTAGGACAAGAGAGGAGAAGGTGAGTTTCGAGCTGGTGAGGTTGAGTTGAGAGTTTTGGTGTTGGCTGAATGTTTATGTGATCGATAGCGAATCGCTGGTTAGTACATTGATTCAAACACCGTTCCCCGTGAACCTAATATCTCTGCTCCCACGATCAGGGTATCCACCGACCAGACATGATCCAGCTGATGATGGACTCTCGCGACAAGGACGGCAAACGTCTCTCCATCGACGACATGACGAGCCAAGCATTCATCTTCTTCGCGGCCGGGTTCGAAACTACAGCAACAATGATGTGCTTGGTCGCTCAAATGATCGCTACTAACCCGGAAGTTCAATCGAGACTCTTGCTCGAAGTGGAAGAAGCTCATCGCAAGATAGCAGATGGTCAACCAACTTATGACGTGATCAGGGACATGGCCTACATGGGCGCAATCATTGATGAAACCTTGCGAATGTATCCGATAGCAGGATCTCTTGACAGAATCTGCGTGAAGGAGTTCGAACTTCCTCCAGCAAAGCCTGGTGCTAAATCCGTCACGGTGAAACCTGGAGAGCCAGTATGGTTCGTTCCAGCTGGTCTGCACCACGATCCTAAATATTATAAGGATCCTGAGAACTTCAGGCCAGAGAGATTCCTAAACGGTGAAGTCTCGCCGAATACGTACATGCCATTTGGTGTGGGTCCTAGGATTTGTATTGGTAACAGGCTTGCTGCAATGGAGGCTAAGGTACTGTTCTACCACTTGGTGAAGAGTTGCGTTCTCGATCCTTGTGAAAAGACGACTATTCCTCTGAAGTTTTGCAAGAACTCCATCGCGAGGCTTCCTCTTAAGGGCTACTGGTTGAGTATTAGGACGAGGGAGAATCATTCTGTGGCGAACGGCCATCTTGATAATGGAAAGGCTAATGGCACTGTCTCTTAAGGTTTGGGAAATTGTATATTAATGTAATTGGATGTTGAGAATTGCCATGGGCGAAGAATAGTCCTATGGGTTTTATGATTGTATTGGTGTGCGGTGGTTTATGGATTTCGTGCATCGTCTAAACGGGGTTAAAAATGTTTATAATGTTATAAAGAAATAGACTGTTGTGTGCGGGTGAGTCTACGGAAAAATTCTACTTGAGAAACATTTGCGTATCTTCTACCATCACAGCAGAAAAAATCGTTGATATAAGAGAATGTTAAAACAAGTTGTTGCGTGAAAAGTGCGTCGTCCTCATTTAAATATTTTTTAGACATTTTTAAACATTCATAAGACTACAGGTAAGAATATTGGTGGATTTAGGAAAGTCTATTGAATGATTCTACACATCAAATTTTATTGTAACTTTTACGGTTGAAGTACAAAGAAAGTGTTCATTGTGAAAGATATGTATGTGTGTGTTATTAACTTAGGAACGAGTTTTTTCCGGCACCTAATATTTTCCAAGCTAGAACGAATTTTCCTTCATCCCCGGCGATATTTCTCTATTACTGGGCGAGAAAGGTTTAACCAGACCGTACCCGTACGCGACTCGCCTCCCATAGTAATCGCCTGACGTATAATCCTTGTATCACTGTGACAATATCATCCCTGAAAGTGTTATACTGGCATGCGTGACAGTGGCTCTGCTTTTAGTTATACAATTATACAGTACATTTTAGTTATACAATTTTAGTTATACAGTTATACAATTCGCATTAATATTTTGGCATGATGCTGCATATTTCGAATCCGTTGCCTTAAAATGCTGGTAAAATAACTCTTTCATTTCCTAAAAATTCTAATTCATTCCTTTATAAACAAACTCGAATTTAAAATAGTCAGGGCCGGATTAAGTCCAGTAGCAGGAGTAGCAAATGCTACGGGCCCCGCGCTTCTGGGGGCCCCGCGCTTGCAGCAGAAAATGTTCACCTTGTAAAATTGTGTAATAGCCCTGGCTACCGTTTACAGAAGTTTTTGCTAAAATAAAAAAGTCATTCATTTTTTCTTGTTTTTATGAAATTGTCATGCAAAACCTATGGCCTCCTGGTTACATTTGCTACGGACCTCGCGCTGGTTTAATCCGGCCCTGAAAATAGTCCAGTGACTTTTGGGCCAGCATGTATTAAAATTGATTCTCGATTATAAAGCAAATTTTTTATAGGAGCACTAGACAATTGTCTAAATAATTCTCAATCGATGAAAAAGTAATTTCGGTATTTTAAGGTGAAATAGAGCCCAATTTTTTTATCCCAGCAATGAACTTTAATGAATAAGATATTCTCCCTTTTGTTCGATGATCTTTTGCCAAAAAATATAAATAAGAAAATATTTTATTGATTAAAATTCATCGCTTGAATAAAGAGATTCGGTTTTTATTTCACCTTAAAATACCGAAATTACTTTCCTGCCAACCCAATATAATTAAATCGCAAAGACACGCTACATGAACGAGAGGCACCATAAACGAAGCCATTTGCAAGCATTCTTGGTAAGTGATCGGCTCAGTGACTCTGAGTGGGGCAACACAGATCTACAAAACGTATTTTTAAAATTTTCAATATAGGCCAACATAAAAAAGTTGTAAAATGCAACTTTTAGTATTTTTTCTACAATTCCGATCAATTGCAATTTCTGAAAAAATCTTTTTTCACATCCTGTAGCAAACTAATTGCTCTAGCTTCCCCAAAAAATCGTGTAGTGCTATATTTAAAAAGTTATCGTCTTTTTAAGTCGAGTCACTGTATATGTACAAATTTTTATCACTTGGTATATAAATATTCATGACGTATAGGTGATCTAGAGGCTTTACAACAAGGCTGACGCGCAATGACGTGCGCAGAACAAATACCTTCTTATTTGGAATCAAGTATAGAATCTTCATTCATACAGTCAAAGATAGAAAATGCATGCTTTGTACATTTTGTATGTTGCTTGCTGTCTTCAAAGCAAGCCAACAATATCTCATACTTATGTGACGTGTAGCAAAGAGATCAGAAAAAGTATTGCAAAAATGAACTGACGTTAGTTCGACAGAAAAATAAGGTACTCGGTCCATTTTTCATTTTTGCCACTTCTCTGGCAGTGGATTTTTTATTACAAACACAATATAGAAATGAAAGTTTGTTATCCCTTTGCAATATTATTCTTTCCTTGTAATATGCAATATTATTGTTTCTTTATTTCACTAAATTAACACATTTTACGCGGTACTGGTAGCTTTTTCGGTACATTGTCGATTAAAGTGCGGATCTCTTTTCCCATAACTAATATTTTAGCACGTAATGGCTTTCGATGGAGATCATTAGCGGAGCATTGCGAGCAACTAAAATTCATCATTTTTGCTAAAGAAAGATCGAATTATCAGCTAGTAATTACAACATTTTTTAACAGAAATTCTGAACTGAAGAACGGCAATATATTGAAAACCGACAATTTTTGAATGATAGTCAAAATTGAAATACACACTACGTTTTATAGTGGAAAGCGTTAGATAGAAGATGCTGTGTCACATATGCTGAGAAATCATTTTATTGCTGGCCCGGTGGTTACCGTGTTAGAAGGCCGGGTTGATCAAGCGAATATCGGTCTCGCTCGTTCTCCTAACTCATTTAGGTTTTTTAGGTTTCCCGTGAGCAGGGTTTGCGACCGGTCAATCTGGTTTTTGCCACAGCAAAGTGTCAGTCTCGTTTATTTCGGTCTAAGGAGGATGATTCAGCCGACACTCCCACGCATCCGAAAATTCGAGGGCTAATGGACACGACGCCTATTTCGAATGCATGGGTTTCTCTTGTCTCCGGTTCCCTAGTCACATCGTGTCACGGAAAACGGTTTCTGTTTTTCTTGCCGGCGAAGAAAAACACGGTGATATGCAAGCTGAGAGACGTCTCGGTCCTCTGGGAACGGTGGTATCATAGCAGTCGTTTAAATCAACATACACCTACTGTTCACATTTATTTATACAATGAAATAGTCAAGACTAGGGATGGGATCAAGTTCAATATGTACTCACGAATCTGAGTCAAGTTCAATAACCAAGTTTCATTTCATGGGTTTCGATTACTACTTAAAAGCAATAGAAGTTCCAATGATTATACTTGAAAAGTATTCATTGTATACAAGTAGTTATCGAACCTCGGAATGAGTACTTACAAGTTTCGAAAATATACTTATAAATACTTCGATGTTGAAAGTAATCGAAACTTTTTACTAAACAAGTAGTACTCGAATCTTGGAAATCAGAATTGCATAGTAGGTTCCAGTACGATATTCATAAAAGTTTCGAATCTGTTCGACCAAGATTCGAATATACTTGCAAGTATTATTTCCGTTTACCAAAGTACTTGTAAAAGGCTCGAAACTGTCTGGCATAGGTTCGAGTATACTTAGGAGTACTATTTCTGTTTTTCGAAGTACGAGAGAGTTCGAATTCAATCAATCAAAGTTCGAACCTGTTTGCGAGGTACTTGATCCCATCTCTAGTCAAGACATGTTTGTCAGTCAGACATTTACCGACTGTTTTCAACCATTGATTGTGCAAAATTAAGACATAAATTGTTTGTTAACCCTCGCAAGGTAATAACAGATTCAACAAGGTCTAATAACACATAAATAGTAAGGTGAGGTCTCTTAGACCCCGACAAATGAATTTGATAAATAGCCTCGTTTTTAATCAATTTGGGATAAAGAATAACACAGGATAAAAAGTAAACAAACAGATTTAATTTTATTCAAATAAAGATTCTTTTCAAAAATCTGAAGCTGCTGTCTCTGAGACCCCACATTACCTTGCGAAGGTTAATGTATGCTCACTGGATATTTCAAGGTCTTCGATATTTTTTTACGACACCTTGTATGTTTTCTTCAATATTTCTTTAGGGCATAAAAAGCCGAATCCAAGAACTACCATGACCATACCATTTCGACCAATCAACCTTGAGGTATCTGTGCCTATTTATTAGCAAGATTTCAAAGTCATCGATATCTTTTTATATGAATGTATATTTTCTTGGATATTTTTGTAGAGCGTAAAAAGACGAGCTCAACGACTATCATCACTATACTGTTCCGACCATTTTTCCTCGAGATATTTGAGTCTGAAAAATAACATAATCTACGCTTTCAGACATGAATATCTCGAGAATGAATTACACAAACGATATAGTTATTGTAGTCGTTGAATTCGTCTTTTTACACTCTACAAGAATATCCAAGAAAATATATGAGGTTCCACACAAAAAAATATCAACAACCTTGAAATCTTGTTAATACATAGACACAAATATCTAGAGATTGATGGGTCGAAATGGTACGGTCATGGTAGTCGTTGGATTCGTCTTTTGATGCTCTACAAGAATATTGAAGAAGATATACAAAGTTTCACTAAAAAGGAATTACCGATTACCCTTGAAACAGATAAATACAACCATAATGAAGTCAGATATTTAAACTAATTTAATTGAATATATATGGTTGATTTTATGAAACTTTTCGAGAACTGCAGTCCAAATGAACGTTTTGGAGAATATGAAGTTCTCTCGACAAGCTATTGCACATATAGTCAAAAGTCCGAGAGTTCCACTTATATTTTGCTTTGACGGCTTATCAACCGTGTTATTGGTACAATCCGAGCTACCACCATATTCGATCGCTTCGGTATAATCTATCCGGAACGATGCGCATTTTATTCACTACGAAAAAGCTTAATGATTGCGTCACGAATTTCCCGGGAATTTATTCGAGCCTCGTGGGAACACAAATAACACGGCATTGAAATGGTTCGTTTTTCACTGACCATCGAGTCATATTTATTAAATGACCTTCCATATTCAATCGAACATTTTTCACCGGTCGTTTTCATTGCAGGTAAACGAATCTGCATGAATTAATTCATACCTGCGACACGTGCCGTTGTTGGTTGCTTAACAATGCCGTTTTGCTCAAATGTATTCACGTAAACAGTTGATTCCGCAATCCTGAATAAATACCTGGTGCAATACCAACCAAGGCAATTTAGTATTAACATCGATACAGTTTCACTGGTTTTCATACACTGTACAATTATTTATATTACAATTCTGCGGTCTCAAAATAACAATGAACCTGTCGAGCACTAAAAACGACTAAATTGTTTTACCTTGGAATCATCTTCCATGGAAACATCTTTATAATTTCGGAAATGTAAATGCGACGAACGGTAGTAGATCTCACGTTAATATAAATTTCTAAAAACGAAAGACCAAAGAAATGAGGACCGAGAAATATTTAAAAACGAAAGATTGAAATCTCGGAAATCCGTGACTGAAATACTTTTAGGAATCACTGCGTTTCGGAGAGAAACATTGCAGCGAAAGAAAGACGGGAAAGTTTGAATAGAAGACGGAGAGTTCAATAATAATTGAGAAGGGAAACAGTGGGAAAGATATGCAGACTATACAAAGCTGAAACAGAAAAGTAACGAAGCATGTTCGGCATGTTGGATTTCAAAGGGCACGACGAAACAAAAGCGCGGAGGTCAAGAAGCTGTTGGCCGAAGAAAAGTGCAAAATCTAGTCGAAAGTTGCAGGAGACAATTAGCGAGAAACGAAGTCATGAAGCAGTTTAATTTTCGCATAAATATGCACGATGCGCTTGGTGCATTTTTATACTAAATCACTCGAGATGAGTCAAACTTTACGGGGAGTGGAAATGGAAACAAATAAAGCTGCATAAAATCACAGAGAAATTAATAAAAGATAATAGTGTAGTTTGAAATCAATGCAGACAAATTTTACTTTGCATAAAAATCCGGGCTATTAATATAACAAGTTTTACGTGAACCGACTGTGTAAATTATTTTAGAATTGTATAAACGAAGGATACATTAATCACAGCAGCCGTCGGCTACGATCGAGTGCGGTCGATTTGTTCGGGTTTCTCCGGCGAACGTCATGGCGGTACATTTCAATTATATCGGAAAATTCATTGTTTCGTTTGTGTTCATTTCGTGTTCTATTAGTAAAGCAGATTATTTAATCGACAAATCCATTAGACAGTCCAATCGCAAAACTAATTCAAAATATTGAAAAATTTGTAAGCATACTTTACATTAGTATTTTTTATAATTTAGGATTAATATTCTTGGGTATAATAATGTATACAAAGTTTTCTCACATATTTATGATCTGAAGTGTAGATTCTAGGACGGATGATAGTTACTTTTGATGCACCCTGTACAGTATCAAGTGCAATATTTCATTTTTTTTTGTATAATATCAAGCGCAATTTTTAAATATTTTTCCTGCGGCATTTAGTGTAACTTCCACATCTTCCTTCTACCATATTTAGACCGAAATTTTCATATCTTTTTCGTACAATGTCGGGTGCAGTATTTTCTGTAGAATATCAGGTACAGTTTCTTTTTTGTACAATATCAAGTTCAAATTTCGAAGTGATCTTTTGTAACATCAAGAAAGACGTTCACATTATTTCTCCAAACGTTAAGGATGATTTTTACATTTTTCTTCGTACAAAATCTTGGAAAATATTTCTCTGTTCTTTTGTGTTGCTAAACGAGCTCGGCATTGAATTACACTGCACCGGACGCGTAGCGATATGTGAAAGTTGTTATTAGAGAGATATGAGAGGTATCCAGGTTGGTACAACTACCGGAAAAATGTTTTACGCCGTAGGGTGTAAACAGAGCAGTTGTACAACGTCAAACTGTCGGTTTTCGAAACAAACATTGTTGATACGATTCTGAACACCCATAAATCGAAACAGTTATAGAACTTTTTAATAACTTCCATCTAAACCGTGGTTCATAGAACATTTTTACAAAAGGTTTCCATAGTAAAATGGTAATTCCATAATAATGGTTATACTAATAAATAATAAATAACTACTAACTACTAATAAAAAATAATAAACCTAACCTAATACCACATTAAATGTTGCTTATTAAAAACACGTTCCATTTCCACACGCTTCATGTAATGTTCGAACGAACGTTATTACCGACGTCAATGATCATTACACGTGCGGTTTATTTATCTGCCTCTTCGTGAGCGAACGCTTCAAATCAGGTATTCGCGCAAATAGCCGGAATTAAATGGAAACTGGTGTTGCGTTTTGCAAATAGCATAACAAATCGGCCTCTCTTTAGCGATTATCATCGGCCGTTGATCAGATTTTGCGCGGCAGCTCTTCAGGAAATTCGCGTGTTAACTCGATACTGCTGATTTGCATATTGATTAGATCCGCGCAATTAGAACGTGTTGCGTAGTATTGATATTATCGAGATGTTATCGATATATCGATAGTATCGTTCGGGCTAGGCTTAAAGAGGTATACTCGTTTCTAGGATTGCAAGGGTGCGGGATGCGCTTTCTCATTTCTCGATAATGCAAAGATGGGGTTTTTCAGTAGTCAAAAGTGCTAGATAAAACATCAATCTAGGCCGCGATCGCCCTGAAAAGTCCTATTGTTACGTTTACGAGGCGTAATTTGCATTTCGCAATTCGGCAGCATGTAGCTGTCGCAGCTTTATGAAAATAATTTACATGCGCAGCTTAATGCTGCCGAATAATGCAAATTACGCCTCGTAAAAAATAGGACTTTTGGGGGTGATCGCGGCCTAGATTGATCTTTTATCTAGTACTTTTCACCACTGAAAAGCCCCATCTTTGCATTACCTTGAAATGAGAAGGCGCATCACGCACGCTTGCAATCCTGGAAATGCGAGTCTACCCCCTCAATATCTCGAAAACTTGTTCTCAAAGAATTCAACTAGAATTTTGCAAATTAACGGAGTTACAGCTCGTTGGAGGTTTCTAATACATTCATACATTAGTTTCTATCTACATCTACCAATACAATCTACAGCAAAGTCGCGATATTTTTCTGCGAGACCTTCTACTCAGAATTTATCCAGTGCCCATCCACTCCACTGCCGGCCAACGCCGCAGCACGGCGATGATTGATCTCGCCTCGGGTATATCGGTGTGAACCACTACTTTCACCAACTTAATTCTGGCATTTTTCTGATTAAAATGACACCAAACACGATACAATTTCAACTGCATTTAGTGGTTTAATCGACGATGAAAGTTTCGGGCGCAAGGAAGGACAGCGTGTGGGAAAGAAAGAGACGCGGACAGTCGCCGTCGCCGGCACAGTTCAAAGTCTCCGCGTGTTCGCTGTCCTTCTTTGCGCCCGAAACTTCCATCGTCGATCAAACCACTAAATACAGTTGAAATTATATCGTGTTTGGTGTCATTTTAGTCAGAAAAATGCCAGAAATAAGTTGGCGAAAGTCCCATAAAAGAATAATGAAAAATAAAGAACTTTTGTAATTGGATCAGCAGTGGTTCACACTGATACGCTCCGCCCGCTCCGTCTTTTTCTACGTTCGGCTTCGTCTGTAGACGCATTCATAAAAAAATTTGTCTCCACACGATATGTCTCCGTGCAGAACACAGCCGTTGGGAAAATATCGCGACTTTACTGTATCAACATTACTCAATAGACTGCGGATTTTATGCATTTACGACAAAAATGGCTGGACCAAATGCAACACATTAAAAATATATGATGATTTTAAGAAACACTGTTGCATATTATTCCCGACTTACTAAACTGCTTAGAAAAGAAAGAAACAAATGTCTACGTAGCTTCCGAATATTGCAATCAACCCGGACAATTTTATATCTTGCATAAAAATCCGCAGACTGCTGACAAACGAACAATCTTCAAAAGACTCACCGGAATCTGGTTCAAGTTGATATCCGACCGTTCCCTGCTCGGACAATCGGTGCAGGCCGATGGAGTCTCGTTGAACCGTTTGCTGAACTTGAGCAGGTTCCTCATGATCATGGTGTTCATCACGATGATGAGCACCAGCGGCGCGATCAGGCTAACGATACTGTCAATAATATTGATGATCTTCATGGTCTCCATGTACTCGCTCTTGAGGTCACAGTACTCCTCACCGTCACGCGTCAGTACCACGCCAGCGGTAACAAACGAGTACGAGTGGCTGGCCAACGCTAGAATCACTAGGACAAGAACAATGGCCTTGGCCCTGGCAATAGTGCAGATATGCGGCCGATGCAGCGGATATTGCACAGCGATGAACCTCTCGACCGTGAATGCAACTATCAACCAGACACTTAACGAACTGCAAACCGCACTGACATAAACCAACGTCTCGCACCAGCCATCTTTGTTGAACACCTTCCAGCCAAGATTATTGTTCAGCCATACTAGCAGCAACGTCACTAAAAATCCAAAATCTGCCGTGGCCAAGGCTGCCAGGTAATAGCTCGAGCTGCGAATCCTCAAATAGGTGTTCAGAAACACTATGCAGGACAGGAGATTGCCTACCAGACCCAGCAGAATGATCGCCGGGATGTAGTACTGATGGAAAAAGTCCAGGAGGAAGTATAGCGAGTGGCAAGCCTCGAGAGGCTTCTCTTCGAACTCCAAACTAGACTGGTTCTTCAAACCATAGTGCGTTAGGTTCGCGACTGTAGAGGGCGACGCTGACCGTCGGATCCGAAACAGGTCCAATGAGCTGTCTTCGCGACATCTGGAGCTCAGAGTCAAGGTCGAAGTTATCGACAACATGGTGGATCGTTGCTTTGGTGAGATTTGTTCCTTTGAGAATCTCTAGTGGAGTATTGTAGTCTTGATAGAGGGCTTCCGTTCATTTGTTTACGTGGCCAAGGTCATGGCTGTGGCTCCGAGGGTCGTTACTGTTGATGGAGGTACAGTCATTGCTTCGGGATTCTTTAGATTCTGGGATGTTTGCTTGTTTTCGACTTTGGGATGTTTGCTTCCTTCGGACTCTAAGATGTTCTTGCTGATGGTAAGTAGATGATGATGAGATATCTTTGTTTTGCTTGGTGAATCTGTTCCCTTTGAACTCCGGATGGTACTGATATTGAAGACCCTAGGATCTGTAGAGTCTAGAAGATGGAGTTTGTTGATGGTCGATAAAATTTCTTGTTAGATCACAGGTTCTTAATTTTCGAGGATTATTGGCTCTGTGTCAAGACCCTAGAAATAAAGACGTGTGGGACACCGTGTATCTATTTGTTCTTCGTTATCAAGAGTAGGTCCGTCGAATTTGTATCGGTGATTCAACACACTTAACGAATTTTAACTTCTCGGACTAGATCTCTTTCAGTTATCAGGGAATTTAGATTCGGTAGAGTTGGTAGTGAAAGAGGATTTCTGAGGATCCTGGAGGATTAACGGTCGTCTTAGAACAATCCTAGTGGATTTCAGACTCCGTGGAAGAATCCTAGATGATCTCACCACAAAAAATCTAATAAATCCTATTACTCATATTTGATCTTCCAACCAGCATAATTGCACAGATCAATCTCTCCATCGATGAAGCGAACCACACACTCGACTCTCTGAACTCCAGGGCCCCTCGTACAACTATCTCCGACCCCGAGTTCACTACGAAAGGATCCTAGACTGGCTCGAAGAGCCTCCTCGAGGCTCTTTACGGCATCAATTACTTTTACGAGCTCCAATTCATTTCGAGATTCTCCCGAAGAGTTCCCACTTCCTATGCATCCATCTCTCGAGGAGGACGATAAATAAAGCTGCCGTTAATTTGCATTCGCGTCCTTCGGCTTCTCGTGTAACTAGCTGCTTCCGATTACTTCGAGGCTGTTCTCACATTCATTAACTGCTTCTGTCGTCCCGGATGTCATTTGCAGGTCCTCATCTGAGATCCTGGAACGTCTCTCAAGCGCTATCACTTTCCCCGAACTCGGCGATGTTCACGATGGCGTTGTTAATTGTCTTTCAGAAATTTTCTCCAACTGTTTTACAATTACAATTTCACGATTTTTAATCATTGTTACAGGCTATTCTTAACAATAATATTATTTTTAGATTGTCCTTTACGTCGTTGTAGTGTTCCCAATGTTGTTATATTATTTTTTGTGTCGCTATACTGTTTTTTAGGACACTTGTTTAACGATTTTCACTGACACGATTCGTGACATTATTGTTCTTTATAACTAGACTTTTAGCTATGGATTAATGTTATAAATGTTTGTTTTCTTCTTTGTTACATTGTTCTTTCCGTTGCTTGATTAACAATTTTCTATAACCACGCTTTATTACTACGCTTTTCAGTATATTTTTCAGTTTTCAGTATATTACCGGTTATTAACGATAATATTGCCTTTCAACAGTTTTTTTTTATATTATTCCTGGTTTTACGCTGTTACATTGTCCTTTGGTTTTGTTAATTAATTAATTAAAAATCATCGACACGAACCATTTCGAAATCGATAGGACTGTTTACAAAGAGAGTATGTCAACCTGGAAATATTCTGCTGAAAGTAAGCATACCGAGAAATTTTCGAATTGTTTCGATAACAATCTACGTAGCCCAGAGAAATTGTTGGACATTTTTCTTTCCAGGAAAATGATTAAACATTTACATGGTCTTTTTACTTAATCAGTGAATTTTCTCGTGATCTTTCGCACGGATTTTCGACGTTAAAATTTTGAAAACAGCATTTCAGAATCTGTGGTCAAATCACGCTTTCTGATCCGTGAGAAGAATAAACTGCGACAGCAACACATTTTGGTATTGTACATATATACTTTGCGCGAAGGAAACTTCCCAGCAGAATTCAACGAAACGATTAAATTTCACTCTTCTGAGATTTCATTTCGAACACATTTTTAGAGTAAACATATTTTCATGTCAGTTTGTATGTGCAACTGCTATTCAATTTCACCAGTTCCAGAAATTTCATTTCGAACAGGTTTCTACAAAAAAGATATTTTGTTATCAATGTGTACAAGAGAAACATCATCAAAATATCCGTTTGCTATTAAACTTCACGTTTCAGAAATTTCATTTCGAAGGGAAAAGCTACATTTCAAACTTCAACAGTGTTTCACATTCTGACTAGGAGTACACAAATGTACTTTGCTTTGGATAAATCTGTAGACGTTTCTTCGTGTACCGGTATTTGTTTCAAACAGTATAAACATTTAAGCACGTTTAACAATGTTAAAGCGCGTTGGTGACGCTCAAGTCGTGTAAAAGGCTGCAATTCAATACATTTCAATAAAATGTACTCGCGAAATCACAGGCGAGACGAACTTCAAGCAAAGGAATTTCCAATATAAAAGCATCTGAAACGTCGGAATGCCAATTTGTCGACGCGGGTAAAACAAATTAAAGAAATATCTCTCGTGTGACATATTATGATACAACTTCTTCGATCTCTGCAGTGAAGAGTTAAAAAAGATTTTTCAATAAAAACAGCTAATTTCCAATTGTAGAATATTAAATCACCCTCGGTTACATTATGTGATAATTTATTTTGCAATTATGAAACTTGTGACCCACGTGTCGTCTATTAGAAACTGTATGTCGATCGCGTACGCTCTCTGTTTCTGTTTCCGTGTACATATTAGTTAATCCGAACGGTGCAACGTTTATTAAACCGATCAATATTTAATACTTTTGAAATACTGTTTACTAAGTTTACTAGTACTAGATAATATTATTAAGATTATGTAATATTTTTTATGAAAACTTTATTTTAATCATTCTCTTCTATAGACTATTTATTAGTTAATATTACGTTATCTTTAACACCGATATGTTTTCACTGCATATCAAACAAACAGCACTTTCATTTACAGAAGTAAAAAGATAACTAATATGTTCAACTATCGATAAACTGGCGATGTTCATTTTCAATTTTGCGTTTTCGTGAATCCGAACACAGTTCAGCGAAGACTGTCGAATACTAAAAAAAATAGCCGGGAAATAATAACAATGTATCGAAAATCGTGGCTGCAGGCAGTATGCCCATCTCTGCTCTATAGGAATTGATCAGACAACTTTTCCGATTAATTTAGGAAGAACTTCTAAACTTGAAAGAATTCTATTAACGGCTTCATACATTAATTAAACATGTTTAAACGCGAAGAATTTTCAATTAGCCTCTACAGCGAAGGTACAGAAAATTTTAAAGTTACAAATTCAATTCACTGAAGTGAAGAAAATTAAAATTGATTGTTTCACTGTTTACCACTATGTCAACTTGTCGATGATTAATCGGCAACTAAATTGGAGAAGTTTAATA